>JAOPTO010002299.1:33061-134068 GCA_033822845.1 Tetrapedia diversipes
GTCCAAACGCTTTCTTCCCCCTTTTTTTGTTCCTTGCTCCTTTGTTCGCTCTCTTTCATAGTTACGTTGCGTTACAGTATTGCAGCTCCTTCGATTGCCCAAGACAAGTGTACGAGATGAAGAAGGGGAGAGGAAAGAACGGAGACTTCTTACAGCGAGGTTCTACGAATTATCGTTTCGTAAATCGTTGCTCTTCTTTCTTCGCATCCTCTCTTTCGATCCTTGGGAGGCTCCTTATTCGGGGAAACTACGAGTCCTCGCTCGACGACACCGGTATGTTGAGAGTTTCGTTTTTGTATATTTTCAGTATCATCTGAAACGTAACAGAAAAGGATTCCTATCGATTACTGCGATCCCTTAATCTTTTGTGCTAAACGCTTTCTATTTGTGATCGGAAAGAATTGAACTTTAATTTTCTTTAACTTGATCACTTTTTTTGTTTGGCTTCATTTTTCTTGCAGAAGGGTTGATCGGGAAAAAATTAGATGGTTCGTAGTTGAAGTTATTCAAGGTAGAGACCATGTAATATTTAGGTACGTGCAATGGAGATGCGTGCAACCGCGGATTCATTTCTGTAATGTAAGCGCAATTACAGCGCAATTAAATCCTGACCCTCTTATCTCCTCTGTTTACTTATTATTGGATTCCGTTTAATTTCTCCAATAGTTCGACGTAAATAATTCAACGATGCTTCCACTGTTTACCGTTTATCATTTGCTATAAACTAGCTGATATACTTCGAGCAATGTTCTATTACAAATCAACCTTCCATATTAACGCAAAATTTAATTGAAAATTATATAGCCGAAAATCCATAAAAGTAAGAAAACTGTTGCTAGTGGTCCCAATATTGAATAATCCCAATCTTTTTACCACCGATGAACGTTAAATTGTAAAATTCTCAAGGATGAACGTTACAAAAACACCAATTCCCATAAAAATCCATACTCTAACAATCGCCATCCTAAAATTTGACTCTCCATAAAATTTTTGTTCAACGCTACTTATCGACCACGAATTAAAATGGTGTCTTTATCCATAAGCCTAGAACCGCGAGATATGCAAAATTACGTACAGTTTTTAACCTTACTTCCACAAAATTTTTCATCTTTTCATAATTTACGTTTCAATATTCACATCCGACGCTACGATTTGATTGATTAATTAAATTTACATCAACGAGTATTTCCACCCTCTGGTTCCGCCAACGGTTTCATAAGAAGTGCTGGACCAAAATGACGAGGAAGAACAGCGTTGTCGTAACGAAAACGAGTAACAATACCTTGCCAATACGACGACGCTTCTGTCGTCGATGCCTGCAGCCGCGATGGCCGGCGCGATTGTGCCTCTTCAACGAGTTCCTTCCATCGCAGTCGCCGGCGTCGTCATCACGATCCGAGCTGGCCCCCTTCTTTCGTGTCCCCTTCGATCCATGGATCCTACACTTAATCGTGTCGTGGACGTAGTTGATGTCCGACCCCGATCTCTCCTTCGACGACGTTGAGGCTGCCGGCCTCGCGGACGGGTACGGGTATTTTTCTATCCAGGCCTGGTTTTTTCTGCATAAACGAGAAAAAAGAAACGACAAATAATAACGGCTGGCATGGATCAAGCAGCTGCGTTCATGGGAGAAAACGGTGACAGAAGGGACACTGACAAATGTTGATCAGACCTCGCTACTACCTTGGTTTCGATCAAATGTTTCTTGTACATCTACAGTGGCTCAAAAAAGTATTCGTACACTATGTCACAAATAAATTCGTTCAACCCTGAAATTCTGAGTCTGATAGAAGTATTTGATAAAACTTTGTGGGTATGTAGATCACAATAGTATACGTATGAATTAATCTCTTATTTTCATCTAAATGCCATTTTAAAGGGGTGAAACCAGCGTTTCTGAGTTTCTGAGTTTTCTCTCATTTTTTAAAGATAAGTTTACAATGGTACTTGATGAAGCAAAACCTTTCAAATAGAAAATGTTCAATTTCCAATACTCTATCGTCCTGTCATAAAAAAGGAACACAGAAAAGCTTGTATTCAAAGCGTGAAAAATCGCTGAAATTTTGAGATTCGTTATCAGCCCCCTTAAAAGATATTTTGTCGCCGAAAAGATTGCTCCACGCAGGACACACCATGCTCTGTACAAACATAAAGTTTCATTGAAATCAGAATTTCAGAAGTAGATGAATTTCCTTATAATACAGTGTACGAGTACTTTTTGGAGCCATTGTATTTCTAATATACATGTACTAAGAAAATAGATATACAGAATTTTAAACTACAAAGCAGAGAGGGAAATAGATTAGGGAATATTCGTATCGCTTCATCAATAAAAGTCAACAAAAATTGCTAGGAATAAAAGTAATTGATTTCGCGAAATTTGCTTATGAATTCTGAAACCCGTCAAATTGACGGGTCCCGTAAACCTAGTGTTAATTACGATGGTTGAGAGTGTGCTCGTTTAATCCTTTGACTATTTGCTAATAGAGCGCCGTCCACGCGGAGCACTTCAACCGGGAGTACATTGCGGTCAAAGGGTTAACGGTCGGGAAGCTTTGGGATTCGAAAATAATACGTTTGAGTAGATCTTGGTATCTTTACTTGAGAAATCTTCGTTTGGGTAAACTAGAATTTTCAAAGAAGACTCGATGAAAGATTATACAGTGTGGCGGTTAAAAGTTGAAGACTGAAGGGTCCCCGAAAATACAATAATTTGTGTATGAAAAATAACATGATAAACGAATTATGGGTTTCGTACCGATCAATAAGTACTATGACATTCTACTAACGATCAAGATAGATTTATAGATAATATTTATAAACTATGATACTCTTTTGGTCTTAAACTTGTGCCCGCTACTGTACCTATTCGAGAACAGTAGAATGTAGAAGAGAAGGTAGGTTATATTTGAAAGATTGGAATAACAAGCTGAGAAACTGACAATTGTTAACTGTAACGTTCAATTGTAACCGATGCGTAAGAGTATTCAGCGGCAAACGTCACGAAACCGATAAAAGAAAAAGAGATTCGGAGCTCAATAAAATCAACGTTTTAAATTTAAAGAGGCCACGTGTGATAAGGAGTTACGTCGCGAAGATACAAATTGTAAAATAAATTAGGTAACGAAAATAAAACGAAGATTGTTTTGTAAAGTTCTGTAATATCTCTCGGGTACAGATAAATTTTAAGAAGGGACCAACCTTAAATGGTAACCGTCAACTTCGATGATGCTTCGATTCACGATAATTGTACGAAAAAAGAGAATGAAATATTCGAACATTTGAAGTTTACCGCCCTAACTTTGTAGGTAATCTACGCTTCTTGAACGTGAATAATCGCTGATAAATAAAAACGCGCGTGAAGCGTCGTTTTTGTAGAGCTGGCGTACACCAGTTTCATAAAAATCGGTGATTATCACTTCAGGATATTCCCTTGTAAATAGAATTATTAATACGAGATAGATAGCAAGTAAATATATTACCGATGATGAAACAGGTTTCTGTATAATCACAGAAGTTGTCATAATATATCGATATATCTACTTCGTGTAGTAATACCGATTTTATTTCTGTTACTTTGTAAACTTTTTATAATATCCGATTTTTCGATTTATTTTTCTTTTTAAGTCTGTTCGGCTTGCGGGCTTATCTTATTTATGCCTTCAATATCCTCATTTTTCTTAACTTTCACGCTGTTTCTGTACACACAGTGGTCGTACGCGTGGTTTAAAATAATTCTGTTTACATTAGAACGATGATGGTCGTTCGATAATAAAATGTGTCAAAATCCTGCTTAATACCATAAACGTAATTACGCTACTTGGAACAATTGCGAAAAGATTATTTTGCATCGGTACTGGACACAATTAACGAGAATTGTTCTTTCAATCTGTCATTCACGGCTAAAATGGAGAAGGTATTTGAGTAAACACAGGTCAATATCCCGAAAAATCTGGTCAGGGTCGTTTAAAAAATATGTCTGACACCACGACAAGATAGAAAAGCAAGTTAAAAAAGGAACTTTAACGTCGCTTAAAATTTACCGAACGAAAGTTCGAAGTACTCGTGGAACTCGACTATACAATCGAGTAATTCGTAACGAAAAAGCTTACAAAAAATAAACTGCAACACCGTATATCTCAGCGATAATTCCAAAGAAGCATACAAATACGAAATGGTATAAAATTGTATCAATATCACTGACTTGTTAACGGTAAAAAAATTGACATTCGTTTGATGTTCAACAATGCTTCACCTCGTGCAACTTAATTGCAGTAAAATAGAGACGGTATTCAAATTAGGAATACGCGATAAATTGTTTGTTTCGGTAAATAGTTTGTTGCAAATAACGTAACAAACACGACGTATAACTTTGAATTATATATATTTGTGAATTACAACTATTGAAAAATTTACTTTTTCAAATATGCTAAGAAATGATTGCTTTAAATTAGCTCCTGATCAGACAAAATGATGATATGTAACTTGAATAATTACGTTTAAACGATATATTTAATTTAATTTATTTGCTCGATCCTGATTCAAGTCACAAAATTGGTAGATCTCGATTCGAGATATAAAATTCAAGTTCAATAAACGCGACAGACATAAAACGTGTAATGCGAAATAAAAAAGTTGTATTTAATCTAAAGACATTGATTGGGTCATCTACCCGGACACAATAGAAGGGTTAAAGGAGGAACGGAATAATATTCCTTAAGAAGATGTAAGTATGCAGATTAATTCGCAGCCTTCCCCGTTGGAAAGACTGTCTATGAGCTAAATGAGGAAATACGCGGTATTGATGCAAATGCGTGTATTAAAGTACTGAAACATGCATATCACTTTGATTTGCAATGCCCACTCTCTGTTTCTCTACATTTTTGCCTGACAATTGTCTGAAACTCAAGGCTGCAGCGCATGCTCCCTTCCTTTCACGTGTACAACCAGTAACCGTTCACGTTAATGATCCTCTGATTATTGTTACGAATAAAATATAATTGTCCGAAAGCGAACTGCTCGGTGGTTGCAGAAGAGTCAGCGAGAATAGAGCTTATTAATAATGATATTGATTAATTGGTAGCGATAAGATGAAAACAGTATAAACAACAGCCTAAAAAGATATGCCGTAGTAAACATTGTAGTAAAGCAAACGAAATTTATCTGCGTCAAGTGTCATTTGATCTCAACAAACAATTAGGATTATCCTACTTTCTCGAAGACCCTGCGTTTGCATAACACACCCGAACAGGTGTGAACAAACAAACTTCAACCACCGGATGAACAACGAGCTATCCTAAACAAACTTTACCAAATCTAAAGACCAAATTGTATAACATAACCAGCCAACGTAAACAAGGAAATACTACCGTCACGTTTTGTCAACCATGGCCCCCATCTCCACGGAACCATGCAAACGAACGACAAACCATTGATACTACTCAAACTGGGGTTCCACAAATTCTCGAAACCTGCATCGTTCGATTAAATCTGTATTCACCTTACGACTCGGATCAGAGAAACGCATTAACACGTTAATAAAGAAGAAGTTTTTGCCTAAATTTTGACAAAATAAAGAAGTTTTTGCCTAAGGCACCTTCGTTTTTCCTTTTATTCTTGTAACCACATCCGCTCATTCTCGACGCAAAATTACAGAAAAAAATAAAAGTCGTTGCGAGCACTCTAATGGTATGAGACCTACTGAAGTCAGCCCTTGTTCTGCCATTTTCGCTTCGGTTTTTTAACCGTAGACTTATAAACATTCGTCTCACAGACCGCGCAAAATATGTAAACACTTGTAACTTTTAAAGCGAAAGAGATAGAAAGACGAACTTCGATTGCTCAGAATAACTATTGCATTTACTTTCATTTTAGAAAATTAATAATTAAGGCATCTACCAAAACTTACATATATGACTATTTAACCTTCGGGTCTCACTAATAAACAAACTAACTGAAGTCTGAGAATTTTAGAAACTATCATTTAGCGACTAACAGTCGTCTCACGAACGCAAAGGGTTAAATTTAGGAGAGCAGTATGCTGGAGCATAACTGCGTATTGTCGCTGCACCACAAACGGATCGAACGTGTTAACCAAAGGAGAAGAAAGAGAAAGGAAGAAAGAAACGTGGCTCGCGACCGCCATTTTTACGGGACACGCGTTCGCGCGCCGGCCCATGCACTCTAAAATTGCTTATACCGACGGATTCTTGCAACTCGCGTGCATCTGTGCGTGTGTATCTAGTAAACAAGCTACTTATACGCGAAATCGATATCCAATCGCGTCGGTGTTGCACGCGTGCGATCTTATTTTCCAGAGGGAATACGGAACGGCGAACGAGAGCCGCTCGACCGCAGCGGGAACGAAAAAGGAGGACAGAAAGGGGGGAAAAGAGTGTAGATCGGCGATGTACAGATGAACAGTTCCGAGATAGCGGCACTCGATCGTCCTAGTACTTCGGACTAACCTTCCTGGCTGAGGCCACTCCACGCAACCGTGAACTTTAGGAACAGCGACAGAGATTATCGTGGAGTCGCTGATAAAGGCCGCTCTCCCGCGTTCTGCTTCTCTCTCTCTCTCTTTCTCTCTCTCTCTTTCTGTTGTTTCTGTCTCTGTTCATCTCTGTGAGACTGTCCACGACAATTGAACCAGCCAACTAATAACCACGGCTCCGCGAGCCACCTACTATCGGCGTGGTAAAGTCCACCAAGATGAATTCGCTTCTATCGTGGAGACCGAAAGAATAACAAGCCGTTGATTAAAGGCTGAACACCACGATGGAATGCGAGTAGTAAATAGGTGGTTCGCCTCGAACAGTGCGACCACCAAAACTCTACCCCCCTAGGCTCGAATATATCCTATCCTCGCATCTTCGCGTTTTTCGAGACACAAGCGAATGTGTCTCGCGGTTTCGTCACGATTGTTTCACGTGTCACGGAAGTTCTGAGAGGCTTCGCGGATGTCTAGAAACAATCTAATTCTAATTCATTCTTTCCAATCACCTCACCAAGTGGTATTACTAATTGAAAGTATTAAACTTCAATTTTCTTACACGTTTCGAAAGGCTGAATGGAATATTGTCGCTTGAGAGGGTGAAACTAACAGTCGATGATCAAAGGGTTGCTACACTATTTGTTACACTGCGTGAGTCTCGGTTTAATGTGGGGAGGTGTGACGTAGAAAGGTGAGAAACGAGATTTTTAAACCTGCTGTTCTACCCTTATCATTAACATTTGTGTCGCTTAGGTCTTAGTGACATAATACAGAGGGTGATCCTCGCAATTTGATCGTTTCGAATAACTCCTGAATTACAAGTTATGTTACGTCGCGTGCAAGCCAATCGGCGGAAAATTAATCTCGTGGCAGATAATTACAGTCGAAATCACTGGAAAAAACCCGGGACGAGTTAAAAGTCGAAGTAGTTGCAAAAAATGTTTGCATAATGGAATTAGATTCAATCACTGTACGGGTCAATTTAATAGTTAAATCGAGTGGATTCCACGAAGCCGATGGTTTCCATCGCGGTCAGAAAGACAGGGAGCAAATTAATCATCGAGTTGAATGTTAAACACCTCTGCGAAGATTGATCGTCGAGGCTTGACCGGGCTGGTATTATTGGAAAGGTTAACAGAGTCAGAGGCAAACGGCCATAATCGGTAACCGGGCTGACGTTGACCTCTCAATTTCACTCGAAACCACGGCAGAAAATATAACGACTCAACGTCTGACAGAAAATATTTCATATTCGAATTGAAAGCATGGTAGTCGTCGTAAAAATTCTATTTTTGGAAACAACAACGACACTCAGCAATAGTCTGACTAGAAACGGGAAAAGCTATGAAAGTAATGGCATGATCAACATGTTACTCCTAACGATATCATCACCGGAATTGTTAATTAAGTCGCTGCGTGCGAATTTTATAATTTAAAATTAATCCCAACATATTTGACGTGTCCCGTTCAACCGAATTTCAATATCTGTTACACTTCAAATGGTGTAGACCTTGCTCTATCGTGTATCAGCTAACGCCTACCGGTCAATTCTAATCCATAAACTGCAAAACAGAGTTTGCCACCGTCCTTTCACATGCGACGACCCGATATCATTAACTAAAAACGAAAGTCAAACACGGGCAAGGATCGGAACCTGTTAGACAACGAAACCAACAGCCTGATCGACAGGCTGTTCCTGGTATCACTTTCCTCGAAACCACCATTAAGTAGAGAAAGAAAAGTTAAACCTGCTCACGACCAGAGAAAACGTTCCGAAATCTCGTTTCGTCCAAGACATTTTATCGTTGCCCTCCTTCCCCCATCTCAACCACCTTCCCAAGGGAGAGATTCACAGTACAGAGGTGGTGCAAAGACCATGGACAGGAGATACGATGAAATTACGCGAGGATTCATAGGGTGACGCGTGCGTATGGTGGAAAAGTAAGAAAAGAAAAAAAAATGGAGAAACTAACATCCACTCACACGGCGTCCGCGGACCTGGCCTTGTACGGTTTGCAGTACTGTTCTAGCTGCGCGTAGGTGCACTGATGATAGCAGCACTCCTCGGCTGGTCCTGGACTCTCGGCGTCCTGGGAGTCGTCCTCGCCGCTGTACGAAAACGGCTCGTTGTAGCCGCGATCCTTGCACGCGAGGTGCAGGGCGTCGCTCAGGTTCTTGGAGCACAGCCTGAGCAGCGACCTCTTGTACGGCACGCTGTTGACAGCGTCGAGCAACGTGAGCAGCACCAGACCGACCAGAACTATCGTCCTGGCTCTGCTTCGTCTCGACATGATGGTGTTCACGGTACAACAACTGCGTGGCATGTTAACGAGGCGAACGCTTTCTTTCGAAAGAAAGTGGTAGAGATCGCGTCTCCACGCGTCTGCGTGCAGATGCACTGGATGAAGAAGCACAAAGAGACAAAGTCGCGCGGATTCTCGTTCCCTCGAATCGTTTTCAGGAGCGTTTCGCGGGTCTAGGCATTCTCTAGCAACTCCGACACGTGCCCTCGACCTTTCTCACTTCTGTCGGACTTCCGTCAATTTCGGTACGAATCCTTCTGAATGGAGATCGAGAAACGTTCGGTGTCTGCGGTTGCTACTATTCCCCGTCGGCGATGATCTTTCAGAAACGGGACGAGGTGTTCGCGTCCGGCAGTTTCGTCGCGGTGTACCCGACACTCTCTCGATCCAGGTGATCGAGAACGAAATTCTGCGCGCGTGTTTCTCCCGGCGATCGAGACGTCTGATCGGAGCGTGGTCCAACGTGGTCAGAGCGCGATTTACTCGTTTCTAAAGATGAGACCTCCGTTGGTACCGAGTTCCTCGGTGCCACTGGTACCGGCTCGCCTCGCCACGCGGTTCTTGTTCCAGATTTCACGGATTAGAGGAGAGGAACGATAAAGAGACGCACACGAGGGGGATGAGGTGGGGAGGCGTAGATCAGCGGAGGAGTAGGTGGCGGAGCATCAAGCGAGAAGAAAGAGAAGGGAGAGGTCATGTCGGCTGCTGATGGTACACGGTCTCGTGTGCGCTTCCACGGTAGATCGGGAGAAGGGGTCGGCCAAGCTAGATCGCTCGATCTCTGTCCCGTCACCTCGGTGCAGAGGAACCGAACCCGGATCGTTCGACGATCTCCTCTAGGTGAAAACGTCGCCGCTCGTCATCCATTCCCGATTGCAGGAACCCAATCTCTCGTGTCGACGTGAATGGTGCTCACCTCCAGTTCCTCGAGAGCGAGAAAAAGAGAGGAAGAAAGAGATCCCTCGATATTTCGTCGCATGTCGTGCATGTACTCCTCCGTGTTCGCAAATAAACGGGGGAACGAGTGAGTAAACGTGCTGCGAGAACGATCCGTGCCTCTTCCTCGATCGCCGGAAAACAAAGAGACCGTGCGACTCGAGCAGCCGGCCGATTAGCCGAGTCTTATTCCGCCCCGGGGCGATAAAACCGGCCGGCCGCGTATTTTCGAGCAGATACACATACGCGCCAGGGGGGATACGCGGCGAAGGAAACTCTCCGTTGACCTCCTACCCTCGTTTCTTTCCGAGGATCGCATTAATTCCGATTAACAACCGACCACCAAGAGAGAAAGAGAGCGAGAGAGAGAGAGAGAGAGAGAGGGAAATCGTTCGCCATTTCTATGAATAGAAATCACGCCCGAGGGGTGCGCGAAACAGGCGGCCAGATAACGACCCGCTGTCGGCCTCTAATGCAATTCCCTCTGTTGAACTTTGATTAGGCCAACTGCAACGATGCTAGCCGAGTACCGGTTTCCCCTTTGGCTTCTCACCTTGCGCCGGCAATTCTTGTGTTATACGATGTTCTACAAGAGGGTCTTAAAAACTGTGATACACGATATTCTACAGAAGGATCTAAGGAATACAATTTAAGTATTTCCATGAAGGTTGTGTTTCCATAAGGTCATTAGTTCCTCCGAAATCTCCCACCTTAGCTGATGATACATCATCGGCTATGATGATGATATATCATTGGTTTAGGGAGAGACGAGCTGAGAATCGTTACTTTTTTGGTAACTCCCATAGAGATCGGACGTGTAATTTAATTAAGTCGAAATAAAGTCTTAGAAGTGTAATTCTTCCCTTTCCATTGATATCTCGCCACATTCTTCTGGAAGGCTATTATGGTAGATTAATAATGTCTGGTAGCAGTCTGTTTTTCTTCTAAGACAAGCCGCTTAATTGTAACTGAAGTTTAGATATGAAACGTTAAAAGTGGTAAGGGTAAAATCGACAAACAAGTGTCTTCCATTTACTTTCCATAAGGGCGAATTCAACAGAATGTATCGTAAAGTAATTGTGACATTAGGAATTTCATTAAATAGAATGAATACGGAAAAGATAGAGCTTCGTGAATTAGTTTGATGAAGTAAAATAGTATTTTAGAAAATGTTAAGTTTGCAATCGCTACCCTCGACGGTACGTATGATTGAAACGGGAAAGGAAAAACTGTAATGGATAATTTTCTTCTATTTTTATGCAGATACATAATATAAACGGCAATTTGATGATTTGTTTTATTTGAAATATAGACACGCTGTCATACAAATATTTTTATCTTAATTGTTGACAGAGGAACTTATGTATTATCCGGTAGAATTTTTGTCGTTCTAGTAAAAAAAAAGTAGCTAATGCTTCAAGTTTGAACTCGGTTTCTTGATTTTTATTACAGCGATGATTGCAACTACAATATCTATTTTTCTCTTGTTTCTGCTCACTTTCCTGTCTGGTTACGCAAAGTGTAGTTATTTATAGATTCACGTAACGGGTTTCATAGGTTCGCAACACTGATACTTCATTCGTCTGCATGTATATTTATTGCATTACACAGAGACTAGAATTACACGAGGATACTCAGAACAGCGCAAGTTATCGGTCTTACAATTCACATGACGCTGCACTCCAACAGTTCGTTCACTTATCCATCAAGAATTTCATCTTACGTAAATCCGATTATTTAAAATATGTACATCGATTGAAAATTCTCAAGATCTTCCAAATCCTGATCTCACGATCACAGTAGAATGGTCCCCCAGTCAGCCACCAACGGGATCGAAATTTCAAGTGAATCTAATCATTCAAACTGAAAGTATTCTCACAACCTTCCAAATCACACTGAAACGACCCACCGGTAGGACATCACAAGGGATAAAATCTTATCTAAATCCAATTATTCAAGATCGAGACATCATTCCAAGTCTTGATCTCTCAATCACGGTACAACGATCCACAACCAATAAACAGGGGTGAACATCAGTCACGACCAGACACCACTTCCGGATGGCGCGTGGCCACGCGTCCCATTCCACTTGAATCAGCGATTACTCCACGAAAATATCGTCCCGCCGCGAAGATACAGCCGATGCGACACAGAAACGACCGCGTGAGCATACCACCACGTGTATGACGACATCGATAAATCAGAAACAATATCATGATCATCCTCGAGTTCGCTACGCGATACCTTTCTCAAAACAATTGTGCTTGGCAAGCGCAGCCCGGTACTTGTTGCGGCGGAAAAATGAGTGGACGGATTGTAATTTACAAAATCGAGGCGAAACAAAGTTTGCGTGTAACAGAAGTATTCTGAGAAGCGTGAAAACAGTTCATTTATACCCGAAACGTGCCTGTGCACGGCACACACGAATTCCCATTCACGAGATCCGAATCATCGGCACCACGTGCTGGTCCCACGAGTTCGATATACCCGAATGACGCGCGAAAGGGTTCACGAGATTCCGACTGCAACGCTTTTTATGCGTCCGCTCGCGTGGCCAGCCGACATGCGCGGCTGGCCTATAGTGATCTCGCCACGTGTCCCGCGATGATCAACCTTAATGGCACGTACCCGCGATTCAACAGGAGAATTCTTCGGATTTCCGCGCCCGCGTCCAAGGACGCCGTGACGGGAACGACACGTGTCCGGTCGATTCATTGTTCCGCGCGCGTATTATTTGCGTAAAGGTCCATTTAACCGTTTGAGTCACAGGGGTGGCTGAAGGAATCTTGTCGAGTGGAGCCACGCGGCGCGATAGCGATTATCTTGTCGGTTCGTGTCGGGAATCAGTTCACAAGTATTGTTAATCTATGAAACGACGACTAAAAATAAAGTGTATTACTCGTGGGGTTTATGCAGCAAAATAAAAGTAAGACATGCGACTGGCAGGGTTGAGCGCGCTGACCTCGGGAGGATATCTATGACGGTCAAAAGTATGGTGGATCTTTTCGACATGGAATTCGATCGCGCCGCGTGGGTACTCGAACGGTTAAGGTCCATTTATACGTAACAACGTCGTGTCCGTTCCGTGTCAGAGCGATTGTATGCTTGAATTTATGCATACGATCGAAGGAAATCCTGGACTTGTCCATAAGGAAGACGCCGGTCAGTCGTCGACTGCAGCCCAGTATCGTCGACTGTCGATCATCCTCTGGCTATCTGTTTTTCCACTGGCTCGATTTTTCCGTGGAACGCTAGATCGGGGGAGTCACGAAAACTCGGTCGTGCAGCTGTGCCGGATCTCTGGGTCCGATTTGGCCGGGAATCACGTGCACCGTTGCCGATTGCACTTTGAAATCGAGGCTCAACGGCTCGCGGGGGGCAACAATGCTGCACGCGCCTCTGATGCACTACTGCGATCTAAGGCCAACAAAAACATTAGGTCGTTGTATGATATGTAATGAGGATACAACCATCATCGTTTCGTATCTTATTAATTGATATTGATAGGTGTTGACTGTTACACGATAAAAGGGAAGCCTATCGTCTCAAATACAACATCTTCTGAAATTGTTTGGAACAAACCCATCGATTTATTTAGATTAACAAAGGCCTTGTTCCGAGTAATTCTTTTAATTTTGTCATTTTGTTTAACAATTTTCTAGAACACTTGTGAACCAGGAAATTATGAATTATTGACACGTTTAACACAGACACTAATTATTAATTGTACACCTAATGGTTAATATTTACAGTGTTTGTTGTAACGTGTTTGTTAAAATCGCAGTTTGAAGTTAATTCAGTATTGTAATGCATGTACTCACAACTGAAAACCTAGTTTCTACTCGATATTCGTACGATAAATATTAACACATATTTTATAATATTATATTCTATTTGCAACGTCAAACGTAATAACGCTAATTTCTCCTACCCAAATTTTAATCCTTCAAAACCAAATAGCAACTAATACTTTTCTATACGATCGACCTCATGTTAAACAAAATTGTTCATCCAGTTGTAATTACTAATTAATGACAATTGTTAAGTCAAAATTACCAATTAATGGTGAACAATTATAATGTTGCAGCGAATTAACCGGTAACGCTAATTCACGGGTCCCGTGCAATCATATGACGTGAAACCCTCACATGATATTTTTGCAAAAACTATACACCATTGCACGTAGAATGGCTCGAACTTGCACGAGCAAAAGGTCCGTTCCAGTATGGATCACCAGCAAGTGTCTGGATGATGTCACTGGCCACGAGTTGATACACGCGAGACCGTTTCGCCTGTGTTTGGAATTTCGGGCTGACCATGGCCTGGGTTATACTACTGAAACCGCAGTGACACGTGCGGATTCGAAGACGAAATGCTTATTTGATAAACGTGTCGTCTTTCGATACGATTCTCTATGAAACGGTAAAAGATATCGAAACGAAATTTGAACCACATATTTTCTACATCTTATTCTGCATACAGATACGTTGAAATTAAAAAATATCGCTCGGAACCAAAGATATAATTTTTCAAAGGTGTTTTACACCTTTTTTTCGTTCACTTTTCGACGAGAAAATATTTGTTACCAATGAACGAAACAAGATACGATATCGTGTATCTATTTGCACAGAATATTCGATTGAAATTTGGTTCTTGTATCTGCTGTAATTATTGAGAAAGATACGTGTAAAGTTTGAAAACCAATTACATTTGAATCGAGCTTATGTCATTGAATTGTATTGTTTTATTTAAATGACATTGGTCGATGAATGTGATTACTGTTATTAGCAGCTATTTTTATACATTTTATTTATGATACGAAGATTGAAAACAAAAGATAGACTGTGGTATTGGATTTGATAGTCTGTCTGGGTTACTTGATTGTCTTCGACAATTATTGTTGTAAATATTTTGCAGACAATGAACTTTATTCCTAGTTACATTGCAGTTTTGATAGACTTCGATTTAGTGATGAAGGTCAATTAAAGTACAGACTAATAACTACTTGCAAAACTCGATATATCGAAACTCAACCATTTTATTTCTACTATTATGTAAATTGTAATATTTGTACGTAACAACACGTCATTTGTAGTTTAGCTTTGTTAACGTATATCATCTAAATAATTTATTTAACTGGAAATTATACATTAATCCCAAAGGTTTCAATTAAAAATCTTTTTAAATTTTAAAATCAATTATATTTAAAATTTACGAAAAGCATTAACAATATTTTCTACTCCAGCTTCCTTTAATTATTACAACAAAATAACAAAACGTATATAAATGCTTGTTATCGAGAACAATTATCCCGATTCCCTTAGAAGACTACAAAAAAATCGACACTTTTTGATCACGCATACAAAACAGCACCTTCAGAGGTTTCGATTTCTCAAGAAAGTCCATCAGTCCGATCTGTTTACTTCTCCGCGAACAAATCTCTTTTCTGGTTATTCTTTTTGCATGCGCCTCGGCTCGTCCGGCCTTGATCCAGAGGATGTGAAAAATATCGGCAGGAAATGGGACATAACAAGATTGGAAGCATTGTAAACAGAATGCAACAGCTTCTCCGTCCAATAATCCAGACCTTCGGGAATACCAAATAACCAAAACTTCCTCATAATTACAAACGAATCGTCAATGACGATCGTATCATCTGAACTCGTTAATGAAACCTTCAGAAATAGCCAAATCGACGAAAAGGTTTCACGTTCTCCGTTAAACGTTACAAAAACCTCGTTATAGGTGTTTCGCATAACAAGACCGTGTGTTCTATCGTCCAACATACCATATTTTCAACGCGAGAGGTCAATTTTGTTAGATATTATGAAGAATTGCGGCCGGCAGAGGTGAAACAGAAGCAAAATGAGCGCCGCGAGGTCTAAGGTCGGCTCGTGTACAACTTCGTGCCGATATGACGATCGAGGAAATAACAAGCGAGCTGCTATTATCGTGCATAAAACGTCGGCCGCTGATCGTTCCAGCCTGCTCTCCGCCAACTTTTCCCTTGATTCTCGGGGCGAGTGACGGGAAAAAAGAAGGATAAAGTATCGTCTGCCATTGTACAAACTTCGCGCTGATTGGCCTAGTTTCGCTGCTCACCAGGCCACCACATTCCGACCGTCGCGGGGCGATTTGTTTAATTGATCCCTGGTCTTCGAGTCGAATCGTGTTCACGTTTTTCGCAGGAGCACAGTTTCTTAAGAATCCAGAACGTTTCGAGACCAGTTCCGCGACACCAAGGCTGTATTTTTATTCGATTTTGGGTCTAAGTATCAAGCAATTGAACGGAATTAGAGCAGAACTCCAGATTATCCCGGCGTAGCGACAAACAGTTCGATACGAAACATAGTACACCTAATTACTGGGAACCTTAACGCTGTTTTGTGTAAAAACGAAAGAAACGTTATTGCTTCCTTAACGCTTCGATGAAGAATGTTTAATTAGTCGTGAGACTGTTACAGCTCCGCGGAACCGGCGTTCAACGATAATGTTTGTTGAAAACATTGGTGAAATTATGAAACTCGTTCACGCTAGATAGGATTTAAAGTTTCCAGGATGCTGCTGACGCTAGGAATTAATCACGCTGCGGTCGAAAGTTCGTAGAAACGAATCAGATATCCGTGTAATCATTGATTTATTGCACCTCGAGTTATCGCAGGAGCCTCGACTCGCCCCGGTGTAATAAAATCGTAATGTATGCAGTAAACGCACTCGCTGGCAAGAGCTAACGATCTAAATTGAATATGTAGGGTAAACTTCGAGCAAACCGTTCAAGAGATTGCCTCTCTTAGCTAGAACAGATAGACAGTAGGAAATGATTCGCAGTAGGATCGTGCGCTCGCCCATATTGACGATAGGAAATCAAATTGGTGTGTCACTTTCACCTAATACCTACAATTTTTCGTTTATCGCTTGCGATTACACGTCGATAAAATAGAAACTGTAACGAAAGCAAGTGTTCGATCAATTTCGTATCGCTATGCGTAGATTGCACCCATGCAACGAGAGAAAATTTTCATTGTCAGAAGTTATTGTGTTCGAATAACAGAACGTTTAGGTATTAAAATAATGAGTATACTATGAGAATTTAACACTATTCCTACCGCGAAATTCCCACGTAAAATAGACTACAAATTTTTCTCAGAAACTAAACAATGAAAAAAGAAGTGAATATTGAAAAATTTATCATAGGTATATTTAAGGAAAAGTCTAAAGTTTAAAGGCGATTCAATTACGTTGTATATATGAAATTCTAATCGAAATTTTAGAAACGGTCATTTGACCGGTCGTGGTAGGAATAGTGTTAATTTTTCATAAGAATAAGTAAACGAATGAAATTTAAACAGAGATTCGTTTCAATCTGTAATCGCTATAACATACAATTTACTTTGGATATTTTGTACACTTTTAAAGCATTCTACGCTTTATCGTCCATTTAAGTTTTCTCACCAATATATAAAAATTCACAGTCCATTTACGAACGATAAAATAGAAAATATTTCTAGAAAATTACGTTTCTTTTTTCTAATTTTGTCGCCTATGGTGGATTAATCCTTTCGATCATCGACGTCACTTCCTGATAGCAAATATGGCCGTGCGACGACACGGAAGCGTCACGATCAATGACGTGAAACGTGCAACAGGTGTAAGTAATAATAATGACGATGCTACAGTGTTCATCGAACGTAGAATTTGGAGAATGATTGAGCAATCGTATAGCGTGGTACACGTGCGACAAGATATCTGGATAACGCGACAAGTTTCTTTCCGGAAAATGGCTTCAAAAAAGATAAGAAGAAAGAAGAAAATTTCAGAAATTTTCTGTAAATGCAAAAATGAAGTTCTGTTATGTTAATTAATCGTAATTACTGTTTAAAAAAATATAACTTTTTTGGTAAACGGTACTGAAATCATTCGAGCAATTACATCTCTGAATGTAAGTTCAAAGATTCTTAAGTTTTGATGATATTTGGAACAATTTCGATAAAAATTTTTATATTAAAAAGAGAAGTTGAAACTCCTTCCGTCCAGAGAACAATTATATAGTGATATAAGGTAACAGATAAAATAAATTATTTGCAAAAATAAGTACTGAAAATTATTCACGTTAATAAATTTATTAAACACCACCAAAAGATCTACGCACAATATGAAAGTTTCGTTGATATATTAAAAACTACCACCATCACTTAAAAATCGTGAAATCATCGGTTAGTTACCCCACAAAGAAAACATTTCTACCTAAAAATAAATAAAAACAGCATTACTTTTCATTCAACTAATCTAATACACAATAACCGAAAAGAAACGTTACGAAATTCTGCAACTAAAAATAACCCTTTTTTTTGTTCAACGAATAAACAGAATTAAGAAACGATAAATTTCGAAAGAGAAAAGAGAAAACAATTTCGAAAAAAAAAAGGGTAGATCTCATTTTGATTCATTTCAACGAACGAGCAGCGAGGACAGAGTGAACCATGCTGCTATACATATAGTGTCACTTCTTTTTTTAGAGGGCAATCACGATGAACCGGAGCAAGCGTCTAACACGCGGCATTTACGATAGGCCAGACTCAACAGGTTAATAGTAGTAGGTTTACACTAATCGAATGGGACGGGCTCGAGTAGACGGAGGAGCGGAATGATTGGCGAAAATAATTCAGCTTAGTGATCTAATTCACCTATTGCCTCGTTCGGGCCTGGTTAAATCAAACATGATTGTGCCTCTGGCTGAACCGTAATTGATATAATTGTTTTCCGACTGCCTCAACATTTAGAGGACCCTCTATTATCGCGGAGAACGGTGAACAAATTGTTTCGTGAAAATACGGAAATATCTTTCTTATGTCTGCTCAAGTATAAAGTGGAACTCCGTTTATGTGAACCTCGCGCGTTGAATAACCAGATCGTTCGTATAGTAAGAGCTCACGTGATTCCCCTTACGATCTGCAGTGAAATAGCTTCGGATAATAGGAGCTCGGAGGATAATAGGAGGATTTAATCGTATGACACAATGGGGCTGCTATAGTTCATCGAGTTAGGGATACGTATTAACTTAATGCACGACTATTACATTGTAACTCTGTCTAATTCAACGTGTCGTTAGTATTACGAGGGGACACGTGAAGCGTGATCCGCGGATTTCCATAAAACTTTACAGGCCGATTCAAGTTTAGGTGCGGACACCGAACTTATAGTGACTCACAAAGTTGATCGAATAATTAATGTACATTCTTTTGCTAACACGAACTGTAAAATTACCGTTTAATGTTGTCTTTATAGTAAATACTCTTCTTAGCGAGGAACCAAAGGATGGAAGGAGAGAAAAACAGACCAAAGAGCAGAAGTAGTAAACAGATTAGGCTAAGTTAGATATAAGAATAAATAGTTAAGGAAAATAAGTTTAATAATTAAGGAATAGCTTTTTTTCTATTTTTTTTTTTTTTTATTTAAAAATATGAAATAGAAAGTGCAATTTGAAAACTAGAAAATAAAATGGATTAAAAAAGGTAAAAATGTAAAATTGTAAACTGAAAGTATCCTAAGCCAATAGGCAAGGATTAAATAAATAAATAAATAAATAATAAAATAGTAAATATTCTTCTTGATAGCTTGAGAAACTTTGAATTTAAAGAATCAAGAAAAATAGAAGAACAAATTTTAGAAAAATCTTTCAGTTTAAATCATTTGCATATGTGTGATTAAATTAAAGAATTATAATAGAGACACATAATAGAGTTTCGCAAATCACTGTATTTAAGTTGACCGTTTTATTTCAACAATATCTATCTAACATTTATTGTCTACAATTAAAATTACCGAGTTTTCTTTTAATTTCGCTTGTTAATGCAGGAGGTTGAAATGATGCTCCGCCTGACACCAGGCCAAACTGCAATTGCCCCTCCATCATTCGACTTTAATCGATGAATCTAAGAATAAGTGGGCCCGCCTAATTTGCATTTCAATCATAAATCATTCAACCTCGCGTTAACGTTCTACGGTTTATTGGCACCGATCCGTCTGCCGCGAAGTGTCCTCGAGTTTTGGGTTCGTGAACCTGATGTCCGATTCGTGAGACGAACGAATTTTACTTTAGAAATAAAAATAACAATAAATTCTTGATGTCTGCACGTTTAAATTTTCAAAGAAAACGAATAGAAATTCCAGCTTAACGATTCTTTAAATCCCTTTGTTAACGTATCCCCCAAAAAAAAAGATTGCAAAGGAGTTCAAATCCTCAAGATCCAGCGATCCAATGAAATATCCATCCTATCTCTACCAATTTTCCTAAATTCTCCAAAATTACGAAAAGAAGAAACCGAAAGGAGTTCAAATATTCGCTCGTAATGTGTTCAATTAAAAAATGTCCATTTCCCACGAAACAACTCACCTTCCCCACGGTCTCGTCCCTTGTTTCCCGAATTCCCGAAGAATACGAAAAAGAAACGCAAGTAGGAGCCCAAGTACTCACCTGTCCATAACTCCTTCAGTTTTAAAGATTCCCATTTCCATAGATCCCACATGTACAAATTAATTCACCCTCTCCACCATTCGAACACCGATTCCAAAATTCCCAAAAGCAAAAATCCCCAGAATCGCGAAGCATGCAGAAGAGCCAAGCACTGCCTAGAGAGAGAGAGATCAGTACAGTGTAGCTCGTCCGTGTTCTAAAATTCAATTCGTAAGTGCGGTTCAACTGCACGCGACCAAATTGGCCAGACGATCCGAGCTTCCTGAATTGAATCGGGGTGACGTGGTTGGATGAGGACGTTGGGGATGGTGTGTATAGGTACGAGAGAGAGCCGCTCGGTACACGTGGAAGAAGTAGGTCTCCAGGCGCGATTCGTCGAGGACCATCCTAATCTGTGTTACCCGTACTTACCTCATTGTCGTTGACTGATCATGCACCTTGCTCATGCACGTCCCCCCTCAAGCTGTGCAAGGCATTAGTGCACGCAGCCTGACCTTTGACTGCGCTACACAGCCAACTCGGCTGACGCTGCTGCTCTTCTGGCCGATTGACACACGGCATTGCCGTGATTACCCGTAATAATTGACAGACACGCAAATCGACCGAGCGAAATTAGCCACCGGGACTCCGGGTCTCGTTTCTTTTCTTCTGCTTTTTTTTGCCGGGTACTTGACCCAGCTTCGACACGCCAAAATATTCGGTCAAGACACCTAGCATGGTGATTCTCAACGAATGGCTGTGACTCGGGTCTCGTGATTTGTACTTGCTTCTTCTGTCGTGAGATTTGGTTTCATTGGTCAATTTCAACTGAGAATTATTATATATGTTAGCCACCGGGACTCCGGGTCTCGTTTCTTTTCTTCTGCTTTTTTTTGCCGGGTACTTGACCCAGCTTCGACACGCCAAAATATTCGGTCAAGACACCTAGCATGGTGATTCTCAACGAATGGCTGTGACTCGGGTCTCGTGATTTGTACTTGCTTCTTCTGTCGTGAGATTTGGTTTCATTGGTCAATTTCAACTGAGAATTATTATATATGTCTATACTTTTGGATGGTCGCCAGAAACACTTAGACCATAGTTTTATGATTGGGTATTTGGTGTGTGCCTGGTTAGAAAGTGCATTAGAAATGAGTGAATACGATAGAAATACGTGGAATCCCAAGACGTCACTCGATATTTAGCGCCCCGAAGACACGTATTGAAAACTACCTTTGAAACGGTTTCGAAACCTTCAATAGGGAAAACAAAGTTTTTAGCGCTTAATGAAGATAGAATTACATTATACTGTAATCTTTTTATGGCCTTTCATTCCAAGCTTGAAGGTGAAAATATGTTACTACTACCCTGGTTACACAAGACTATATGAAAATACTCTAAATTAGCTAAAAGTAGAGATAAAACCCCAAAAATAAGAAAAATAATAACCTAATTTTCTTTATTCAAAAGGTTCCAAAACTGGAGTAACTTTTTCTGTCCACCCTAACGTAGAAGCTTCCTTCATCTGTGCGATAATAATTAATTATATTAAAGATGCTGTATCCACAGAAAACACACTCCACTACAGAAACCGCGTACGCATGAATAAATACCATGTCGACATATTATTATGTATGTCATTAGAAGAAAGCACGACGAAAGATCGAACATAAAAACGTAAACCGAACAACCATGCAACCAAGCATCGCCTTTATCGTTTGAAAACGCTACTCTGCTCTTCAAGCCAGCATAAACAATTTTTATCTCGAAGAAAACGAAGAAAAACACTCCTATAATGTGTGCAACATTTTTCAACAAAAAAGCTTACCGAATACGTCACTGAACACCTCGTACACGACGAATCAACCCTTCATCGATCTTTAAATCGTTCTCAACCCAGCAACGCCTGATTTCCGCTAAAATTCACCTCTCACGAGTACAACAGAATAAGCGTAAAAATAAAAATTCATTTTTCCTCGTATCAAAGAGTTTCTCTTAATAAAAATAGAGCGTGATTGCGACGAGAACAAGTTAAATTCCGTAGCAGGATTAGTTATCGCGCAGCCACAGCGGGGATACGTGAGACGCTTAGGTGAACGATCGTACGGGATAACAAGGTGGATGACTCTCGTGATCCGTTGGATTTTCCGCGAAGGAATCGGAGACGATCCTTGCCTATTGAAACGACGCAGGAACGTGAGCAGCCGGAATATAAAAATACAATTATGGATGCAATCTGCGGAGCCGGTTGTTTTGCTGATTTACGCCAGCGGGGTCCAAGTTCAAACGCCACGATCGACCTGGCTGTGTCGATGGAACGGTCTGGTGTCGACGACCAGTCACCCTTATCGTGATATACCGGTCAGAAAACATTAACGTCGCATAGCGGTCGCGCGGCCACTGACTATCCCGATAGACGACGCATTACTCACAAGGGAAGTTACCCAGATGCTAATGCAAGTTACAGACCTGTGCATAGGACCTTGAGAACTGTGCTCGCGAAACGGTTCGTGTGATTAGGCTACGTTTTTCAGTTTTCGTAATTAAGTCCAACTGTGAACCTACTTCAGTTCAGTTAACACTTAGCCGACCGAATGGGGAGATCTCCGATTTTTTCCTTGACAAAGCAGTGCCATTGATTCTATTTACTTTTGTTATCAGTTGGTCTTAAGCTGATGTTGAATTTTAGAAAATTTATGAACAGTACTAGTTCAAGACTAACTAATAACAAAAACAAATAGAATCAATGATAGTGATTTGTTGGGGATAAAATGGGAGATCTTCCCATTCGGTTGGCTAAGTATTAACCCGCTGATGTAATTTTTCTTTATAACTTATGACTTTCAATTGTCCTATGCGCAACCTGTTCTACCTTTCAAGCGGACAACATTGAATTAGATTGAATGAGTTTGACTAAAGATTACTGTTTTTCGTAAAACACGTAATTTTTGTTACTCTACGGAGTAACTCATGAAATTGATCAAATTACTATGCTAAATCTCTTCTTTTTTTCTCTTCCCAAATTCAATTCTGAATTTAACGTTTATATTATTCGTTCGATAAATGTTACTCTTGACACATCCTGAACTTTTTAATTTATAGCTGACTATTGTGTTTCAAACGAGTCACTGTAGGATTAGATCTCCTTAGAAATGGATCTGAAAATGAATGTATGGTTCCAAAAATATAGACGAACCCCGATCAAAAGAACATCAATTTCAAACGTTAATCAATCACAATTTCTTTTTCGAGCCAATGTTTATCCAAAAATTAATGTATCACCTCAATCTTTCCACCCCTACCCCTTTGAACCCTCAGAAAGAATCGTGCATAATATGTATCTATTATATTACAATAGTTACTAAACGTTCGTTACAAAACCGATTGCCATCCAATTACTATCGTTAAAGGTCCCGTGTTTGTTCGAGTAAACACTCCGAGCTGAACCCAAACAGCAGTTCGCGGGGAAAACATCAGTTACACAATTACTGTAACAGATTCGTGAACAAAATACCCTGAACGTTGCTCCGCGGAACATGCGTGCCCCGCGTGCAGCTTACGGTTATGCAATTTCACGCGAATATCCTAAACAAATACACGAAACAAATTAAAGAAAATCACGCCACGCATTATATTTTCCCCGTGCAAATCGTTCCTTTGACACCTTGAGTTCCAAACATTTTTAGAGGCAAGGTTAATTTTTAATAATTCTAGTTTAACCCCCTTGTTGTGTTAACAAAACCGGACTCCTTACTGTATGAAAATTATAATTGTACACCTTTTTTGTGGGATACACTTACGACTATCTATTAAAATCGTTGCTTTTCAGTTGATGAATGACACCAAATGCAGCTTATCCTCCTGGTATAGACAATTAAATTAGAAGGATAATTAAACAATAAGTTTGCAATTGAATTTTTATAAAAATTGTAATCTAATCCTTTGATCAATTTTATGAGTCAATCTGTGCCTCCTTATCAAGATGCTAACAATTAAAGTGTACCTGTTTGTGGTAACAAAATCAAATTGAAAATTACACAAAGAAGTACGTAATATGCGATACACAATTTTCGTTTACGCAGAAAATTAAAAGAATTTCTTCCTTAATATTTATATATATATTATATAATTCATATATAAAAATTTAATTTTTATATATAGTTAAATAAAAATCCTATATTATTATTTAAATAATTAATAATTTATTCTATTCATTTGATATTTATTAATATATTAATATTTATTATATTATATAATTTATATATAAAAATTTAATTTTTACATACAGTTAAATAAAAGTTCTATATTATTATTTAAATAATTAACAATTTATTCTATTCATTTGAGAATTATTAATATATTAATATTTAAATAATTTTAAATTAATAAATTTAATTCTCAATATACTATTATTAAAGTTACGGTTTATTAATAAATTATTTTAATATTATTAAATCAATAAACGTAGGAAACTTTTAAAATCACGGTAAATTTACCGAGCCTCTATCGAAGAAACTACGAATTGGTCATTTTTTGACCAGCCCAGCAGTTCCATTATCGAGGCGCCGCAAAAATTTCATCAAAAGTCGCGTCCATCGTCTGGCAAGCTTTCCCCCTTATCGGTCGGAGCTTTTTCCGCGGCGTTCGACTAAATATTCTGAACGTTACGTCCCGTCCACGTCGGCGATCAGCTCTCTGTTATTGTTCTATATTTAAACCGAATCTTTATCCGGCGGCGGCCGGCGCAGTCAATTATTATTATATGCATAAAGGATACGCACACGTAACGGCCGTTCTCGCGGACAAACACGAAAGATATTCAATAAGGTGCATGACACATCGCGAGTAGCTCTCTCCCTTTGAAAAAACGAGAGAGAGAGAGCAAACGGAACGGAATGGAACGGTACGGAACGGAACGGAACGTACTATCTTGTATGTTCACATCGGTTCAGAGGTCGGCCAATTGAAAAGAGAATAGGGGTAAAAGAAAGGCGAGCCGAGACGAGAACCTGCACGAGCGTTAAAACTGGCCATTTAATGGCCATTCGTGTTATAATTGAAAGCGACAATCTTTATTGTGGCAATTATTCTTGGACGGCTAATAAGTCTTTTTTTACGAGTTGGACGTTTATTAATAGACACGACGGTTCGTTAGTGTGGGAACAACGCGCTGGTCAACAATCCTTTTCGTATCTTCCGATGGGGATCCGTGTCAGTACATGAAGAATATTCCAGGAAACGTGACTTCCAATGAGAACGTTGCCGGATGATCTTAAATGGTGACAGAAAATCGAAACACTCTTGTTTAGGCATTTCTTGTTCGGATAGATGATGTTTGAGGATAATTTGGGGGTCTTTAACTCTTTGCATTCGGATTTTTGTGAAACCAGCATCGTTTAAGCGGAGGAAATCGTTTTTTGAGTTGAATGGTTAAACAACCCTTACAAAATGACTCCCAGGGGCGGATTTAAGGTTTCGTTCCATAGGCTATCATATTTTTACAGCCCCGTAATAAAAAGAAGAGGTAAAGAGTGGGATCGCAAACATTTAAAATGTTAGGTTTGAAAGGATTCTTTTGCGAAAATTTAGTAATCTTTCTAAACATTTTTTGAGATCAAAGATATTTTCCTGGAACTACTTAGCCTATGCCTAAATCCACCACTGACTACTCTTATCTAAGATATTTTACTGCAAGAGAAATACAATTTTCTATTTAGTCTGAATTACAAAAATTTAGTAATCTTTCTAAACATTTTTTGAGATCAAAGATATTTTCCTGGAACTACTTAGCCTATGCCTAAATCCACCACTGACTACTCTTATCTAAGATATTTTACTGCAAGAGAAATACAATTTTCTATTTAGTCTGAATTACACTCCCGAGTAGATAGACCTTGGAAACTTCTGAAACAAAAAGTTATAAAAAGTGTGCTATAATTACCTTGACAGTCGCTTTGAACCATAGGTATATGACAAACGAAATTTCGATTAGTCTGCTGAAAACAGGACAATAATTGACTGTGAACAGTTCACGCGCGTTCTCGCAGTCAATTACGATGCAATCAATAAAGTGAGTTATAAATAAATGTTTTATTATACAAAATGCGTTCTCTTTAATAATTTTGTACCGGGTAACAATTATAGTAATAAACATAAGTTTGGAGATTTTGATTTGTGGCAGAAATGTTACAATGTCATCGCTAACACTTATCCTTTCCTTAGGCCAGGGATGAGTGATATTAAGTTCACAATAAATTAGCATACAATATTTTGGATGAACATTTTTTATTCCTTTACGTGTAAAAGTAAACATAAAAGTTCAAGTTAATTTGAAACCGTGTAGAGTCCAGCAAACTCGACTCGAAGTAGCAGATACCTAAAATTCCGTCGAAAGGGAGGGTGTTTGTTAGAGTCAAGAAGTCGCGAAATGCATGTCAGATCGGGGAACAATTAACACCTAGCCGACCGAATGGGGAGATCTCCCATTTTTTCCTCAACAGCACGCTGCCATTGATTCCATTTGTTTTTGTTATTAGTTAATCTTAAACTAGTATTGTTCATAAATTCTCCAAAGTACAATTTTTAATAAATTCAACACTAGCTCATGACCAACTAATAACAAAAGTAAATAGAATCAATGACACCGCTTTGATGGCGAAAAAATGGAAAATTTCCCCATTCGGTTGGCTAAGTGTTAAGGATTTGTTAAAATTTGTACTTCGGAAAAGCAGAAAATGCATTTTATGAACTGTGAACAACGCTAGTTCAATATCAACTAATAACAAAAGTAAATAGGATCAATGGCACCACTTTGATGGCGAAAAAATGGAAGATCTCCCCGTTCGATCGGTTAAGTGTTAATACAAGCTTCGGGTGAAACTGAAAAGGATATTTGAAACCAAGTAAATAACAAGTTCGTGTTAATATCACGGAATAATATCGGTTCGAAAATTCAGATCGAAATATCTGTCTTGTGAACTCTTACAGGCGAGATTAGAAGAACACTTTTTCAATCTTTCTAATTACCAATCTTATCTAATTTTGCATTTTTTTCCACTTGTTGTTGCTTCAATAACAGATCCCGTGTTCTTTGATAAGTCATAAAGTTCGAGCAATGGCATCAGTGAAATATTTTAGGCGCCCTATATCGTGGAAATAACTCGGGGACTGTACAGCAGGACATAAATTATACGATTTTCCAGCTCGAAGCTTCATAGTGAATATAAAAACGTACATGCATGTGTGCGGCTGCAGCACCTCGAGATATTCACCTAAAGGTCAATCTAGAATATTTTTAGACTTCTATGGAGTTCGATGAAAAACTTGAAATATGTAAATACGCTCGTGAGGGTCACGAGTTTTGACTGACTCCAGAAGTTATGACCACATAATTGGAGCCCCCTAGGTTCTGAAGATAAGTAAATAATTCGACAACAACACTGTCCCTTGCCCTACAAAAAATTGTGATCATAACTAGTCGGACAAGATAATGAACTGCTTGTAACTCGATTGAAATCAGTAAGTTCAATCCGGCAGTTCAACAGTTTAAACATACAGGGGGATCATTTACATGTCAAGCACAACGTCAACCCTTTAGGATGAATTAGCATTAATGAATAACAATATTGGTAACATAAATCATTTTACCCCAGGAAGTTTCATTCTTTGTATAAGAACTTCATTTTCAAATTTCACATTATTTAACTCTCCGTGAATTTTTACAGAAATTTGTTAACGATCGTTTTTATATCCGCCCCTTAATTTTATCCACTATTCGTCAATTGAAAACTTCCCCAAAATGAGAAGCTTTCGATGAATTGGCATCTTTCACCCCTTACTTTCTCAGCCTAATCAATAACCATTCCCTTTTCACGCTTAAACATCTAATTTCCAGAATTTGTAGGACCCACCCCGAAACCAACCACCTATTCAGACCACCCCAACGAAGTTATTCAGAAACAAGGAGGGAAATGAAAAGAAATGAAGAGAGCAACATTTGTGTACACCAAGTCGAATGAGCTCACTCGAAGTGGTTTGAATTCAACTAACAAGACATCAAGTAGTATATACCCAAGTTCACCCTTCTCAAAATACAATTCCAAGTCAAAAACCAGCTAAAATATGTTCAATTTCTCTTGAAATTTGAAAAAGTGCTTAAGTTAAGGTTAAATTGAGAAGGTAATTTAAGTCAAGTAAATATAAGGTTGAAAGAATAATTCCAATTAAGCAAATGTAAACTTGAAAGGGCAGCTCCAAATAATCAAAGGTAAATTTGAAAGGATAATCGAAGTCAAGCGAATGCAAAACTGAAAGGATAATTCCAATTAAGTAAATGTGAACTTGAAAGGACTGCTCCAAATAATCAAAGGTAAATTTGAAAGGATAATCGAAGTCAAGCGAATGCAAAACTGAAGGGATAATTCCAATTAAGTAAATGTGAACTTAAAAGGACTGCTCCAAATAAACAAAGGTAAATTTGAAAGGATAATCGAAATCAAGCGAATGCAAAGCTGAAATTAAGTAAATGCAAACTTGAAAGAACGGTTCAAACCAAACAAGCGCAAACATGAACGGATAATTGAAATTAATAAAAGAACAGGTTCGTGATGATCACGTGCCACCTCTGTTGAAGCAACCTGGATCGAAGTAGCATGACAAATCTGAACGGGGCTTTAAGGCTGATCGTTCTACATGTTCTAAACGACCGGTGAAACTGGGGGGCACATTTTTTAGACGATCGTGGCGCGGTCGGGGCAATGATAACCGATAAGGGCCTCGAGTTATACTCTGATAACCCCGTGGTACTCGTACATAAGGTCAACCGGAGTGCGGCACGCTTTCCTCCTACACGGCCGACTTCGTGGCGTCTATATTTAGATTATCAATGACCGGTCCAGTGTACTAGGAAACACGGGCGTGATTAGAAGAATCCGCCTAGGGATTCCTGGAAATCCAATCGGTAATGATCGCGAACACATTTTGGAGATGTCCAAGTATTGACCGTTGCCCGACTCGCTCTGCCACTCTACTGGATGCTGTCAACGGAAACGCTGATGTAAAACGATGATTCAAGAAGGGGTGGCGTCTTTGGCATCGAACCAGGTATAAGAGATGTCAAACCTTTAATAGGTAAAAATAAGAAAAAAAGGGGAACGCGAAATAATATAAAAAATTTATTAACGCTTAGCCGATCGAATGGGGAGATCTCTCATTTTTTTCTTGACAATGCAGTGCCATTGATTCTATTTACTTTTGTTATTTGTTGGTCCTAAGCTGATGTTGAATTTTAGACAATTTATGAACAGTACTAGTTCAAGACTAACTAATAACAAAAGCAAATAGAATCAATGGCAGCGCTCTGTTGGGGACAAAATGGGAGATCTCCCCATTCGGTCGGCTAAGTGTTAACACATTATAAGTGGGGCCGGTAAAAATACCCGTTTCGCGAACTGCTATTAGCGGACCGGGTATTTGTACCTATTTGAATGTGCTTACTCTAAGAGCGGCAGAAGGTAATTTTACTCTATAGGTTTGCAGCTCGTAATTTTTGTTTAAACTCTTCAACGTTACTTTTTTAACATTTGTTTATATAATAAAGATAAGGAACTATAAATTTCGTTTTGTTATTGTTTTCATGTCGATCACTCGTAATTTAAATGTAAGTACTGTTACCAGTTTTGTAATGTACCCCTTCATAAGGGAGAATGTTTTTTTAAGTATCATACATTGAAAAAATATTAGTGTTAATATTTGTCAAGAAGGAAGAACTTATTCTTACAGTTCTGAAACGAGCGAAGCATTTTGGAATTATATTATCGTTACAAGTTGAACTTGTTTAAATACCTTTTTCCTTTTAGTTTCACACCTGTTCAAAAAGCGAGAAGAAAGGAAGAAATTTCGAACGGAACTCGTCTTTTATCTGATCAAGAGGTTCAAAAAGAGTATCTTAGATGTATCTCCCAAGATTGGGAAACGGTGTTACGTAGAGTACGGCAAAAAAATTGATGGGATCGAGTTTGAAATAAAAATAATGTTCGATGCTGGCTGTGCGCTATCATTAATCACCAGATCGAATCACGTGCCCGTTTCGTAAGGTCGTACTCACTTCATGAATTATGGATTCCAGTGTACGAACCTAAATTGCAACTGGTTTTCAGAATCAAAATTTACACAAATATATGTTTAATCGCATTGTTGAAGAAGGTTGAAAACAGAATATAGACTTTTCAATCTTATTCATTGTATAGCCTATTATACAAAATGCTGAACATCCAAGTTGTTTTTGCTAATGTTGAAAGTAAGAAAAAAGATTCTATACTAGAACCATTTTCAATGTCATTCCAAGATCGCAGTATCTTCAAGAGCGAAAGGGAAAGACTTTCGTTCGTTTTCCCTCTCGATTTCCCGCGATCGTCCGAAAAACGCTGAACTCACGCACGGCTCGTGCCGTAGTGTGCGTAGTGGAAGTGGTTGTTCTCGCGAACTCAGTCTGGCATCACAGCCGTACATCTGACTACCATTGTTTCTAAGTAGAAAAAGCTGTGGCGCCCCGCCCGAAGGGGCTCGAAACATCGCTGAACGCGACGTTACCGAGAACCGACTGAATTTCCATTTCGCGATGAAAACGCATCGGTGAGTCACGGATCTTGGCGTTCGTGAGGGACGGCGTAACGAAAGCGATAAAAGGCCGGTCGCCCCGCGTCTGTCCGCGCCTCTTACATAAAAGTAATAACAAACATTGGACGCGTGCCGATCTAAGGCGAGGCGTAGTCCCTGCGAGCCCCGTGCGATCGAGGCGAGTGCAGCCGCCACAATGGCCGGTTTTATTCCATCCAAGAGGAGGGCCGCGAATTGCGAAACCGGCCCCGCTCAAACGTTTGACCCAGCGCCATTGATACGGGGCATCTTGATTAGGATCATCGTGTGTAACGACCTTTGCGTTCCGCCCGGGCGGTTGGCGCCACGGAAATGAACCGGCAAGAAAAACGGGGAATCGGTGACTCGTGCGTGACGCTTGAAATGATCTGGATCAGGGGTTCGCAAAGTTTCAGGAACCGAGACCCGGTTTTTCGAAAATATTTCGCCACTCGAGTTCCCCTCGGGGAAGGGGATAAAGGCAGTTGAAAATTTGGTTCGTTAACAGTCTGGAAGCTGAAGGGAACTGGAGAGAAACAATCATTTTTGAACTGTTTTCGATGAACGAAAATGTGTTGAAAACGGATAAACAGAATTAATTATAGATCTGGAATCGCTTGGTCTTTATGGATTTTAGATGTCTGAATATGATAAATTCGGTTTCCAAAGCTGCAGTGGGAAACTGCATTCGAAATTTGTTCGATGCAATTGAATTTTGACAGAACTTTTTATAATATTGACGGATTAAGAATTGATTAATTTAGTGCACACGTGCAAAACCTTGATTTATTTAAATATATCTTTTGCAATGGAAATAACAAAATTACGATTCGCTGCTCGAGTAACGAACGTGTTCGATCATCCACGTGCTCGTTCAAAATTGTACGTTATCTATAATCGCGTTACCCAAATAATTGTTTATTGAGCGAATCGAGCTGAAAATTATTTCGGCATTGATAATGCTTCTATTTTAAACACCGTCCCGAATATAATACGAGAAGAAATAAAACCGTGCTCGAGACAGTAAAGTTCTTCTGGAAAGGACAAGCGTCAGATAAATCGTTCGGTATAATCTTTTTGCCAAAAAAGGAAGAAGAAAGCAGTTTCTGCGTACCCTTTTATCGGCATCTACAAACATCACAAAATTACATCACAGTCGACAAAAGCTGGGGAAGATTAGACGAACAAATCGAAGAGCAAGGAGCGAAACAAAATGAAATTCATCATACGTATACAAAGGATAAAACAATTAGGATAAGGTTGCTTAAGTCGTACCCGTTAGGAAAAAATCCGTATAAAACTTAGGATTTATCGAATAAATAGAAATTAAATGTGTTACTTAAAACTCGTGTTAATATTGTTGTTATTTAACGTAACGAAATTGAAAAATCTATATTTTTTCATTTAAAATGAACTATATCTTTAAAAACTTACATTGGTACGACAAAAGTAATCGGTTTCCTAAGTCGTACCACCTATAGCCTAAGTCGTACCTAAGAGTTCAATAAAGCAACAATAATGTTTAAAACGTGCTTCTTATTTATCTGTTTGCATAACACATAAGTATTCAGTTAGTACAAACGTTACACACAAATTTTTTTATTCCTTTGTCAACTCCAGCGCATAAATAGTGAACCCATGATTTGCATTTCAAGCATTTAATCATGTTTTCCTCCCGATCTTCTCCGCAAATAAAACAAAACCAATCACTTTTCTTCGTTTCAATGTTTAATGCCAATTCTTTTTTATTCCTACGTTTCTTTTGTTTCCCGCTTTTTTTATGTTTTCTTCATTCTGCGTTGACGTTATTTCAACTGATGAGGTAGAGCATCCACGGAATACTTTGCTGTGATTTATTATGGGAATAGGAGCTAAGATATTTAGGGATGTTATATTGTCTATGAGCTTCATTAAATCCAATAACTCCTTCCGATAATTTGGTTAACGCCTCTTCCATATCTTCTTGTTTCCATTTATTATAAATTCGCTTTAACCGCCTTGACATAATTATGGTCTAAAAATAGGAATGAAAGCAACGTTAATTGAGAGAGGGTAAAAACAAGAAGTAATTTCTTAAATTGTACCAGTACGATTTAGGAACCTCATATCGGTACGACTTAAGACACGACACAAGTTACATTTAAAAGTAATGTAACTTAACGTTGAATAAAATTGATACGATTTCGTTTCGACCAAACGATTATGTAAATTCTTGTGAATTTATATCTAAAAAGTAATACAATTTTAACAATAATTAATTTGCAAAATTAACTACCAAACGTAGGAATGCAGAAAATTATAAGAAAATTGAAATAAACTTACCTGATCAACGGATTTATAACGAGGCAGATTTACGGCAGAAAATGAAATGTAAAACATTTCATTGTGGTTGTATGGGCTGTTATCGCTGTAGTTCATTCAAAATTCAAGTGGAACGACTTAAACACTGGCACAACTTGAGCAACCTTACCCTAATTAAAGTGACCATTGTACCAAACTTTGGTACAAAACAACGCCCAAAAGCACAGCAAGGCTCTTACCGCTATAGCCAAGCTTTGCTATGGTTTTGTAACTGAATTCGATGTACGATGTTACGATCAAAACGTTGGCACAGGCCCTGGTATACTTTACTACCGATATGATAACAGAACTTCACATAAATTTGGAGATACGGCTGACAGAGGTGTACTACGATGACTCACAAAATTTACCAAATACTTCATTTTATTATACTTTTCGCTTAATCGAGATAAAGTTGCCAGATCTAAATCACAATAGGTAATCGAAAAGTTTAGAAGAACGTTAAGATCGTAATTGGATTTAATGAAAAATTGTAGCTTAACCCTTCCGCGAATCACTTGACGAGACAAAATAATATCGTAAACGTAAACAGGAAACGTGGTCCCCAAGCTGTGCTCGGTAAACAGATAAAGACAGAATGGCTCATCGATCGTTTCTTTATCGAGTCACGGGTCGGTGGTGGAAAAAAGGGTAGCCCGATGCAGAATGAACGCATCTGTTAAATATCATCGGGCAAAAGAGAGGGTTCATAATCGATGAGACACCCCGTGGAGAAGGCAGTGGTGTTTAAGTCATGGAGAGGTTCAGTCCGCCAGCGTCGTCGTTGAAGAAAAGGATCAGCCCCCCCATCGCCTGGAATCTTGGCCTCACCACCAAGGATCCAAGGATCATCAGGGTGATCCTGTTGGGCCATCAGGGTGTCGGTAAAACTGGTAGGAATTCTGTTGAAATATTTCTGTTTCCAACGAGCATAGAAATGATTTTTTAGCGAATTTTTAGTGGTTTAGTTATAATTCGTTCAAAATCATAACGAATACCACAATTTCACGGAATAACCATGTAAAAATACTTATACGTAAAAATAAGAATTTCCAAATTTTGTATCCTTTCAACTACATCGAACTTTAAGATTCGATATTTTCTAATTTTCTTGCTTTTTCCGTTGACGAATAGCTTTGGCAGTGCGTTTCGCGACGAAACGGTACATTGGCGAGTACGACTGCACCATCGAAAGGGTGTACAAGGTGGACAGCTTCCTGGACGCGTCATGGGAGATAACTGATCCCCCGGGATACCTGCCACCGCCTACCGAACTGAAATTGCGATGGGCAGATGCCATCGTTCTTGTTTACTCCGTGTCAGATCGCGTTAGCTTCGTTGAAACGTCTCGTCTTAGGTGAAGGAATGTTCAAAACATTGAAGTAACATTTTTTTAGCCAACTTAAATTTATGTTCATAGCATACACGAATTCATATTCCTATCAGCTTATTAATGTAACTAAAAAAATAGATAAATGATCATTTGTTTCACCCCTTAATATTATAGTGTAAGTAGATATTCTTTACTTTGGATATTTTGCACAGCTTTGAATATTTTACAAGCATTCTGTAGTTTTTACACAGTTAACCCTTAGCACTCCGTTGGTTCCGCTGCCGAGACATTCTGTATTTAACCCTTTGCACACAAGGGATGATTCTTAGTCGTCTAATGATACTAACTTCAAAAATTTTCAAATTCGAAATATTTACTAAGATTTGCCTATATTAAACGTTATTTAGTTTATTTAAGCGATATACTAAAATTTACATATACGACTATTTAACTTCTGAGTCTGACTAATAAACAAACTAACTAAAGTTTGAAAATTTATGAAACGATCATTTGGTGACTAACAATCACCTCTCGAGCGCAAAGGGTTAATATGATTACATTCCAAATGCTTTGTTATTAAGTTATTTTCCGACCCACTTTTATAATTAAAGGACATGAAAGAATGTTACGTTGAGAATATCAAGCTGAGCAATGGTAGAGACATATTTCGTACGAAAAAATCAGAATTGTCTGGAAAAGGGAGTGTTGCATATAAAGAAAAGAAACGCGTGGAGCGCTAAGGGTTAAATTTCTCGACGCATAAACATCTAGTATTTATGAAAAAGATAAAGACTTCTTAATTTTTGAATTTAAAAATAAGGGAAATTTGTTCGTTTTAGATTTTTAGTATCACACGCGAGGAAAACTAGAAAAGTGCCACCAGTGGTGATCCTGATAGGAAACAAAGCAGATTTAACGTACACTCCTGGTGAAAGGGTGGTTTCTACCGCGGAGGGGCGTCAAAGAGCCGAAGAGATCGAGGCCCACGCGTTTCACGAAATTTCTGTTAGAGAATCTGTCGAACAGGTAACATCAACATTCCAATCGTTACCTTTTTTTTTCTTTTATTATTAATTTATAATAATTAATTTATATTAATTTATATTATTTTATTTATATTATTAATGTATATTATTAATGTATATTATTAATTTATATTAATTTATTTATATTATTAATTTATATTAATTCATTTATATTATTAATTTATATTAATTCATTTATATTATTAATTTATATTAATTTATTACTAATTTATATTTATATTTTATTATTAATTACATGCAAAAAAGTAAATTCATTTAGAAAAATGTACATAGTACTGCACGGATGAACCAAAAATTATTTTCTAATGATTAAAAATATTAATACCGAATTGTCAGTACCTATAGAATGAAAATGAAAGCTTTGCTCTTAATCTTGCCAATTTTGTGTTACGAAAATTACATAAAACAGCATCGTGTTCGTTAATTATTTTAACAAAACGTAGAATAAGTGCCGTTCTTAATAGAAACGTGTATCATTAAACATAACACAGCACTAATGTCAGCAGCCGTTCACACATAATTACAGCTTAGATGATAAACCCACAAGCTTTCTAACGTATCACTGACATTGACACTTCTGTCGTGCGTCTAACCTAAGGATGACAAGCCATTCGATATGTAAAGTATTATCTAAATCATTCATAAGGTAAACAATTACAAAACTAATTTATTACATAAAAACCTGTTTTCCGTTTCAAATGTGCTTACATTTTCATCCCGTAGCATCTTTCTCTATTAAACATCGCAACACACAAAATGGTACTCCATTTTGCAAAATATTCAGCTTAGAATGGACCATTTAACAGTATATCAGACAACAAATTTTACAACTAGTTTCAATCACGTATCTCGACCAGATAATGATAGCACAAATGTGGTACACTATAAAACTTCGATAAGAAATCTACATTTTTTACATTTCTTAACTTTTTTAATCCCCGCTGCTAAGTTCTGCAATGAGGAGATCGAAAAAAATTTGTACAATCATCTAATTCGAGTTTTCTTGATTACCACCCCTCTTTCCAAAATTAAAGAGTTAAAGCTCGATTTAAAGGCGCTTCCGACCTCCTTTATCCGACCGTTAGAAGCTGCGAATTTATAAACTCAAATGACCTATTTAACGATTCTAAGGACCGAATTCACTTTGCATCCTTTGCATCCCAAACTCCACCTACTTACGTACCCTACGTATCTCGATCGTTTAACAGCCGAACAATTTCCCATTGCGCCGACCGATCCTGAAAGCACCCCACACACACACACACACACACGCTTGCCGCATTTTCTAAAATTCGCCAGACACAACATCGCGTCATCGTTCGTGAGAGCATCGGCAGACGAGCGATACGGAGCTAAAACGTACATACGTGAAATCTGTCTCGTCGACGACATATAGATCGCGTGCGTAGCCACCGCGTCATCGATCACAAAAGAAAGTGTTGCCGATCGGAACGGATCATGAGATCCCCGCTGAGAGTCCGCCAGCGGCGGATTATTTGGATCACGGCACCGTAGGGGGGAGACGATTTCCGCGGATCGATCGCCGCGCTTTGTCTCGATCGGCTCCCGCGACCAAGCTTAATCGCGAGCCCCGTTATTTTTCTAAAACGATTGTTTACTCCTCCGGGAAACCGATCATGGCGTTTATGCGTGATCGTGGAGTGGTAAACAAAATCTGTATCACGGAGCGAACGGAACGCGGGCGATACCGCGAGCATCTCGGGATGATCGTCCCGCGTTATCGGTATCGTAATGTGCCGCAATTAAAAATTTGTTTCACAATTAATTACCCCGGAGGCCCCCGTAAGTGATCAAACTTCGAACGCCGTCGAAACCTATCGCCAGCTACTGTAATCGGTCTCTTCATCTTCTTCCGAGCTCGACCATTCGCGGGCACACCTTTCGCGTTGGTCCTCATCGAGGATCTTCAGTTCGTTCGGAACGTTTCGTGAACTGTTAATGATTCTACAGAATATCGTGAGTATTTCTATCGTATCGTTCGGTGAAATGGGACGTAGAAAAATGAAAGGGAACGAAGAGAGGAGGAACAGGGGAAACGATGATCTTACACGTGTCGCGAACAGTTTGGAGAAGCAGGAAGGAAAAAATGACACGAATGATAGTGTTACTGGTCTTAAACATAGTTTGTGAAAGAAAAATACTCATCCGTGGTGGCTGAATAGATAATACCGCGTGATTATGTAACGATAGCCGTTAGACTGGCCCGATTATTTTTATTCGACAGGTCATGGCCGTTTTCACCGACATCTCCAAACTGTTGACGGAATTGACCAACAGCTCCGGTCAGCAAGGGAGCTCCTTCAGGGTGAGAGCCTCCACCGATGGCACGCTGAACGCTCTTCGACGCCCCTTGCCTATTCCGCTCAAGAGGAGATTCAGCATTTCCGTCCGGGGAACGCTTCACTGAGTGACCACGAATTTCTATTTTTCAATTGTGAATCTCAATATAGAAATCTTCGATCGTAATTCTTCGTGTTTCTTAATAGACGTTTACTGTTCGTTATTAACTGCAATGTTACGGTTGTTTGTTAGAGAGTAACAGGTGTATTCGATTGACGTGAAAGGCTATTTATTTTCTGAAACTTTTTATCCTTGACAAACTTTGCGCAATTTATGAACGAACAAATAAAATTGAACTGAAAAGTATAACCATCTCTATCCATGTCTTATTGCAACTGCGAAAGCCTTCGGGTTATTGTCCTGAATTGCTGCTCTGCAACGGGCTATCGTATTTAAGGCATTTTTTCCAACTGAAACAAGAATTCGCACAATGTATTACCTTTGAAAATACCATTGCGGAAAATAAATTACAAATATAAAAAGTAAAAGAAAGAAAAAATTAGAAAAATTGCCTCTTAATTTAGCTGCACGTTGCACTCCAAGATTAAGCTCTTTTAAATTAGCCGTCAGCTCTTGATAACTTTTCATCTTGATCTCGTGTTCTCTGATCAGATCAACGTTCACATTCTTCAGCTGCACGAGCCTTCTTCTCATCTCATCGATATTCTCAAGAATCCTTGCATCCTCCAAGCGGATTATAATATTTTTCAACAACATGGTTTCGCTAGCTGCCTCTGCTTGCAGTTTAGCATCAATTTCTTTTAATTCTATAATAAACCAGCTAATTATCCTTCATTAAAGCTAGCTTGAAAATGTAAATCTTAGCTTTCTTCTCTTATCATTCCATGGTACCTTTAACGTGGTCGAGAATGTCTAACAGCTTCTTCTCTTCCGTCGGAAACGAAGCTTCGGAAGACAGCTCCCTCAGACCCAGATACGAGGATAACGATTGAATAACATCGCCAGCAAACATAGAATCTTCTGTTTGAATGGTTACTTTCCCAGCAGCGTCTGCCATAAAACAGTGAACCTTATCGTCTCTCATTCCACGGAACCATATTTCAATGCTTCCGTTATTCGGCGCATCTTCCTTGATCTCAAATCCTTCCAGAAGGATGAAACTTTGGTTCAGCCAAAGAGCAATCCTCTGTGGCCTTTCTGCAAACTAATCAACCTTTTGCTGCAGTCGATAGCAAAAAAATAGAAGAAAATTTAAATCGTCGATCTATTTAGAGTGACTATACTTCAGCTGTGACGTAATCTTTTGCGAAATCCTCCGTAATGTTTCCAGGTCGTTCGATGACCTCGTACATGCAAAATTTTGGCAATTGACGCGTCATTTCGAACACCTTGAATCAGATAAGAAGATTGAATAATTATATCGGAATAAAGATTTGGGGAGAGAAGTCCTTCATCTTTAAACATAACCTGCAACAAATCTGCACCGGCTGGTCCAACGCACACTTTCAAATGCATATCCACGGGAACATTTTTCGGAGGACGAAGCTCTATTTCAAGTTCCCCTTTAGGCCTGCTAGGATGAACCACTAGCGTTTCGCCTTCGAACATTCCTTCAGTGAAAACTATTGCACAGTAAATCTAAATAAATGATCGTTATTACCAGAAGGATTACAAGTTTATTTCTCTTTCTCATTTTAAATTGCGTACAGTAGAATCTTCCCCATCCGAACACCTACTGTTTCAAATATTGTAGCCAAAAATTCTATTATCTGAACATAGTGCCATTTAGTAATAGCATTTTATATTAAAAGGTTTAGTATTTGAGATTTAACTGTGAAAAAATATGGAATACCCAAATATTTAAACAAACTATTGACCTTCTTAGTATATATTTAAGCAAATGAAGTTCAGCGTAGGAAAACGTGATATTTTATTATCCGAAAATTCTATTATCGAAACACATTTGTCTCCTATTAGGTCTGATAATCGAGATTCTACTGTACTTCTTTTCTTTTACAGGATAATTCATGCAAACAAGTTGTATCTCTTTTCTATTTACAATTACAAAGAAAGTGTATATTCTTACTTTAAAAATATGGTAGAATTATATAACGTATATAAACCGTAAATGCATTTTCTGCGCTTACAAAAAAAAAAATATGAAACTTTGAAAATGTAGTTTTTTTTCAAAACCGTTCTTCATTTCCTTCTGAAACCTTTTCCACTTGCAATCAGAAAAAAGATATAATGTACTTTAATTGTGTGAAGATCCCATGTTCAAAACATAATAAAAGACGCAACAAAAATTTTATACAAATATTTAATGACATACCAGAAGTCCAGGTCCTGAAGCAAGTGCAACACGAACCGCACCCTTGGTCGTAATCATACTAACTGCCAATTTTGTGCCATGATACATATTAGGAACAGAGGCAGCTCTCTGCCTAAGCTCCATTTGAAGCATCTGCTTTTTTGCCAATAAATCACGCATTACTACACCAGGTTCCGGAGTATCCATCGTGGAACTAGAACCATAGCCGCGCACTAAAACCAATAGCATTTAAAATTGAAATAAATAAGTAACAGCTTTTACTATTTAATTTAAGAATATTCAAATCAACATCTATTGCTCTTCAAATCAAACAAATTCATTCTGTTATACCTTCTCCAATAGAAGATACAACGACCAAATCAGGTTTGCCGATTCTTCTGTAATCAGCTTCCACAATTCCGGCCACTCCGGCAGATAACTGAATTTTAAAAATTATTTCTCCGGTATCGCACAATCTCGCGTCCACTTTTCCATTATTCCATCCAGTTATAACTTCTGGAGTACTATCTCCATTTAGGTCAAAGCTTCTTGTAACCACTACTCGATGCTTCGACTAAAAGACTCATGAAATGTAATAACAATCTTTGTACATTCGTTTTCTTCTGAATACTTTTATTCTTTGGTATAAACGAACCTTAACACGCCATAGTCTTTGAGTCATTTCATAAACACCAAGGGTCCCATTCCCCACTGAATAAATAAATCTCCTATTAGGAAGTTCAGTTAAAGTAGTGATTGGGGCTGTTTCTTTAGTATCCCAGAGCACATTGTCTTCCTTGTACACCTTTATTTCAAAATCCTTTGTCCCAGTAACCAGCTAGATATTTTGATACAAATTAACGTGTGATGATCTAAAATGTAGATTTTTAAATGAAGGTTACCTCGTTTTCACCATCCCCATCAAAGTCAAAGACAGCTAAAGAGCTGACAATGCCTGCAACTACTGTCCAAAATATTTCTGTGCCTTGTGAATCTAAAATTGTTACAGAACAGTTGCCTCCGACAATCGCAACTTGATTAGGGAGCCACCCTACTTTACCAATAGTAATGCATATTGCACCATCAGATATCTGATAATAGAAACAGTTTAATTTTAATTTTTTTTTTTAAGTTTTACCTGTACAATACAATTAGGGTACATACCTCTTTATAGAAAATATCAGAATTATCCTCTATGTGGTAAGCTAAAACATGAGTTGTTGTTCCAATTAAAAGGACATCTCTCTCATCTTCATTAAATTTACCGGTACTTAATGCTGTAATCTAATATACTTATTAATTAATATGCAATCCTACAATAACTTGAAACACAACATTTTTCATTTTTATGTAACTTGAAATTTTTTAATCAAGCATACCTCGGTTCCAATTTGAAGTTTTGCAAGTTCTCCGCTCCAAGATAACTTCCTGTCAACCTGCTCATGATCTCGACTAATTATTTGTGGTTGCCTATGCGGACTATGCACTAAAATATTTCCACCATGTGTTGCAACCGCTAAACAAGCATGAGAACCGTCGAATTTTCCAGAAGTTACAAGACCAGGCTCCACATGCTTTTGAATATTCAACGAAAACGCTGCCATTTTAGGATTAGCTTAAATGGTTGAACATATTCTAATACATAATAGTAACAGCCTGTAGACTTAGTCATTGGGTGGTGGATTATTGATTTTTTCCCCATTTACCTGTATACCTGACCTATTGTACTGAACTATACATGTTAATGCTACATAATTGTGGCAGTTTGAATTAAGTTTCTCAAGATTCATTTTATATTTTTTTAGGCATGAATCTAGATTATTAACATAGGTTGAATAAAAAGATAAATGAAAAATTTTAATTAAAGCAAAAAATGTATTTAGGAGAGAATACAATTATAATTTTCACAACTATAATTATGAAAGTACACTGCAGATTTATAAATAAATGGTTTTCACACAAACACTCTTGGAGATACCTCACACACTCTAAATTACTGTCTCTGGGTACTACCACCTGCTGCTCCTCCAGCTTCTGGATTTGTTGCAGATGATAAGATAACAAAGATCAATGCAGGAACAATGTACATCCACTGAAATGCAAAGCAATGGTATATAAAGTATGTCTTACAAAATAAGTTGTTAAAACAATATCAGTCACAGAAACCTACATATCTTGCAAGGAAAGATCTGTTATCTTTAGCCTCTCCTCTTTCCCTTGCTTCTCTTTCACGTTCAAGTTTTTTAATATATGTATTAGTGTCTGGAACTGGCCCACCATCAGGATATTTAATAATCACATTTGTTGTCCACATATTTGTAAACGGACTCTCTATACTACAAGGTCCAGGTGATGAAATGCTTACAAGTATTGGCTCAGCTGCACTATCCAGCCAAACTGTTATAACATCTTCAAGATCAGAACCAAGAAGATAGCACTACAAACAGATAAAAACAATAAATCAAATGACAATATATAAAGTACTGGTAATAATAGTTGGGAAAATTTAATTACCGCAGGTATAGATGTTAGAAATGTTATCTCATTTCCTGAAGATGTCCGAGCTACTGCTTTAAGTCTATACATGCCATCATGCTTACCAAGATTTTTTAGTTCGTTTATATGAGACTGTAACAATCCATTTTGTCCAATAACGGACGCACCACTACGAACACTCGATACCGTGATGTTACCTCGTTCTATAAAAATAGGCTCGGGCTCATTATTAAACGCATGCCATAATCGTAATTGCAACCAGCCATCATAATCTAGCTCACTCTGAAAATTTAATAATCATTTCGCTGAAATATAGTAGAATATTACAAATTACAAATTTGAAATTATACTAACCCCACGAGATAATGACAACAAACTGATTAACAAACTTATGCAGACATATACCACACGCATTATTAAAATTATTTATCTTTTATGATGTAGAAAAAAAACCGATCAATCAAAACGATCTCATTGTTTAATGTATTTTGCGATTCATTTATTGAACACCAACACAATATGTAACTTTCCGCACTATAGAACAAATGGTTTAACACTCAGGTTGTTAAAATTTACAAGATTCAACTATTTATAACTTTATACATTTATTAACAGTATCGAATCTTCTTTTAAATCTTATTTATTAGATTTAATTTTAATGAATTTATTTAAAAATCTCTCTTGGTTTTTAAGTTAGACAGTGTAATAGTTTCTACAATTTCTTTATATTTGTATGGTTATTTTCTAGTAAAAATTCACTTATTTAAGTAAAGTGTCATACCTTTTTTGACATATCATATTATAATGTTACATTATTTAGCAATAATTAAAAAATTTAATTTACCTAGGTTGGTGCTCATGGAATACGAATTACTCTGCTACGACTGCTTGTTAAAATACGTGAAAATTTAAGACAGCTATTAGAATGCAGGTCAATTTTTTATTTTGAAATTAATTAACATGATTTGTTGATTATTCGAAACACAAAAATATAATCTTTTAAAAATTTTCTTCTTTAAAAAATTTAATTCATTTCAAATTCAAAATCTATGTTCTATAAATCTCCATGATCTATGTAATAGATCTGTGAATCAAATTCTGTCCCATCAATTAATAATTCTTCTTTTGATTTCACTTTATTCTTAAGTCATCATATTCGAAGAACATGTATACAAATAACAGAAATGTACCTATAGGATTCAAGTCAAAAAATCCTTATAAAAATACAATATGGCTAGAACCATATCTTAAAAAACAATACATTTTTTAAAGACCACTTAATGGTCTTACGGCTTATCTGATTAAAAAATTACAAATTTTGTTCTAATTACCACATTGATATCATTAGATATAAATATACTAAAGTCAAGATCACCCAATAGAGCAACACTTTCCTCTCTTTAGGCTCATGCACATAAAACTTGAATCAGAACGTTTCATGTGTATTAAATCTTAACATTCTATGGATAAATCAGTAAAAATCCCTCAATTCAAATTATCAATTGTAATTTATATATGTTTTAACTTATATATCCTGTATTTCTGAAAAGTAAAAGAATGCGTCACAAAAATACGAATATATCAGTTATATTATCTTAGCTGCAAACTTTGGACAACGCCGCTAGTGTAAATTTCACATTACCGCCATCGCGTATATTTATTACACTTGTACAGTCTGTAATGCCAAACTGAGGACGGGAGTTCTCGAAAACACCCCCTTCTGCTACGTACACTACCGCAGTAAATGCGTGTACGTGAGCTTAGCGTTTAGAACGACTTCGGGAAATCGAGAGAGAAAAACAAATGAAAGTTTTTCTTTTTCCCTCTTGAAAGGCTGAAATCCAGTCTATATAGAAAGCAAGAATGCGGCACGAGCCGCGCGGGATCTTGACTCCTTGCCTCAGCCCTTCAAGAGCGAGAAAGAAAGGCTTTCATTTGTTTTTTCTCTCGATTTCTCGAAGGCGTCCGAAACGCTGAGCTCACGTACACGCGTTTACTGCGGTAGTGTACGTAGCGGAAGGGGATGTTCTCGAGAACTCCCGTCCTCAGTCTGGCATCACAGTGTACAGTAACCGTAATGGTACTTAAAATCTATGAACCTAACAATTATGAAAAACGTTTAAGTACGAAATAATATATAGTACAACGGGAATTATAGTTCGTTCCCGAAACAGTCTGTAATAAATTGCAGTTTAGATAAAAGCAATCTATAAATTTCAATGTACATTTATACACCGAAATTATAGTGGGGCTACGCTCGTATTAATATCTAAACATCCTTGCAATAATAGTATAACCTAATTTATAAAGGTAGGTTTAATTAATAATATATGCTTAATATTTTTGAAATATAATAAGTATGATGATTAGTAGACTTTATTATAACCTGTTTATTTATAAGTTGTATTGTCTTTTTATAGATGGATGATAAGGATCCAACAAGTGTCATTAAAATGATAAAGGATCTGAGATCAGGATCTGAAGCATATCGTAAAAGTAGCAATAATAGTGTGCCTTTAAGGTTGTCAGGAACTTCATACACATTATTAGCATTTAATGATCATGAGGGATATAACATTTCACCTAAAAGGCCAAGGCTGGATGAATCTAGTAGTTCTACTTTAAATAGGAATGAAATAGAGAATGTTCCAGGCAGTCCATGGGAATGGAGAAGACTAAAAGGAGAAGTAATGTATTTTCTTATTGATGTTGTAAATTAATGGTTAAAGGTACTACAACTAAAAATTGTTTTATTTTATATTAGGTTATATCTTTACGAACAAGGTTGTCTCATCAGGAAGGTGCAGTTCAGCAGCTTCATCAAATACGCAGACAAATGGAAGAGGTTTTTGAAAAGGAGAAAAATATTTTAGAGATGCAGGTAGAGCAAGACAAGCAAACAATTAAGCAGCTAGAAGTACGACTTGATATATCACGCAGAACAACTCAGGAGGCACGAGATGCACAGGCTATTGCAGAAAAAGAACTATTGCAAGTATGGGATATACAATTTATTATACTAAAATTAATTTGTGTTGTTTTTGTGGTGACTCTTCTGTTCTCACCCCTAGAGGTACACTTAACTATCTCACAAGTACCCTATTCCTACGCAGCTCTTATATATATGAATTCCGTATTATCCATATCTATCTCTACCGAAACACCCTTCTCTTTTCTTTTCCTTTAATCTTCAATTCTAGTGAGCATTACCACATTTTTATGTTTAATGTATCAAATACATGGTTTACAGATAAAAACAAATTTAGAACAAAAAAATTTGTCATTAATGAATGAAAATGCAAAGCTGCAAGAAGATCTTAAACAAGCTTCCATGCAGGAGAACAAACCAGTGACAAAAGATGTCATTGATACATCTGACACCCAGTTAAAACTAGAAAAAGCACAAGCAAGAATAACACAGTTAGAAGAGAAGTTAAAAGAATATCAGAGTAAACAACAGAAATTAGAGTTGCAAAATGTGGAGCTTCAGAGTGTAAAAATAAAAGTTGAAATGTTGGAATCAGAAAGAGCACTATGGGAGGAAGGAAAATTGTTAACTACAAAAGCAGCAAGAGCAAATGAACTTGAAAAGGAGCTCGGTATAGCGAAAGAAACCATCGTTTCATTAAAAGAATCTGTTCGCGGAAAATTGCTTCTAGAAGAACAAATGAGCAGTGTAATGAAAAGGTATTTTTTAAGTCATTTCTAGGATTCATGTATTTACAAATGCTCGTCGCATACTATATTAACATCTGTAACTCTATAGATTAGAACACACAGAAAAATTAGAACAACAAGTTGCAACACTAGAAGCGAAAAACACGGAACTTTCATTGCGTTTATCCGAATATGAATCCATTGGAATTACTGGTGGACCTTCGGCTCTAAAACGTGAATTAAATCGATTACAACAAGCAGAGTTAGTTTTAAAATCGGAGGAAGGTCAACTTAGATCGAAACTAGATGCTGCGATAAGGGAAACGCAAACTTTGTTGAAGAATTATGAAGACACAAAGAAGTTGGCTACAGATGCATCAATTTCCAAGGAAAAATTGAACAAACTAGTGAGCAGATTGCATAAGAAGATGATGCTGATTACGAGGGAGAGGGATAGTTATCGACAACAATTAGACTTATATGAAAAGGAAATAACGGTAGACAGTAATAGTGCGATAACCGAAAGAATTCCTGCATTGGAACGCACTATAGATGTATATAGGTAATTAAATTCTATTTAACAGTATTTTTGTTTTGATATTAATATGTTTGCTAAAGATATTCCTAATTTTAGAGAATTAGTTGCCAAATTAGAACGCGATCTTCAAGCCGCCGAAGGTTATAACCAAGCGGACGAGTGCAATAAGTTAAAGGAGGAAATCGAACGACTGAAAGCTGAATTGGAACATCGAGCATTAAAAGGAGATTTTAATTGCAATGCGAGAGTATTACACTTAGTCATGAATCCCGCCGCTGTCGCAGAAAAACAGGCGGAAGAAAAACATAAAGTGTTGTTGCGTGAGGTAGAAGAATTGAGAGCAAAAGTGGCGCAAAAAGGAGATAACATGACAACATCCTCTCTTCAAGCTCAAGGTAATTATATTTTTTTACTGTAATATAAAATAAATTGATGGATTAAGTAATTAAATTGAGATTCAGAAATCTATTTTACAGCGTACCATTAGATAGTGCAATATAGGTAGATATTCATTAGTTTAGAATTGTTCATAATTTAAAAGTGTAGACTTTTACAGGTTCTTAACAAAGATAGTATAGGAAATATTTTATCAAATATGACATGAATTGAGATTAATATAGGGAAAATGCTTCAAAAATTCTCTAATGATACAGGAAAACAAAATTTGGCAAATTTTGCTTCATGCTGTTTCCTCTATACATGCTTAAATAGCGGTCTGTGCTGAATTTGTTTTTTTTCTGAACTCTATAATCAATCAATTGCACCACACCTTCCTTTTCATGTAGAAATTGCGGAGCTCAAACAAACTCATGAGATCAAAATTGCCCGCCTGAAGGAAGCCTTCAAGGCATCGTCACAAGAATATCGACAAGCTTGTTACCAATTGTTCGGATGGCGAGTAGACAGGACGAAAGAAGGTCGTTATAAGTTGTCTAGTCAGTATGCAGAGTCACCGGAAGATTTTCTGTTTTTCCAAATTGGAGAAGAAGGAGTAGATCTTTTGGAGACTGCATTCTCAGCAACGCTTGGCTCTTTAGTAGAACAACATCTACAACAACAACACAGTGTGCCTATGTTCTTGAACGCGGTGCAATTAGAACTATTTAATCAACAAACTATGACGAATGTTATGAGTTGATCACTTTAATTGTCATCAAAACTGAATGAAATTTTCACATTCGAGATCTGGCAAGAAAAGAGGTGAGATTATATATGAAATACTTTTATCATTAACAAATTATACAGTTTAACATAGTTTATATAGTTTTGTGTTTTTACAACAGTTTTTATTTGTTTTATTATTATTGTTTATATATCTTGAAACATTTTTGTAAAGCTTTTGAAGTATTTTTGTACATTTTGCTTTTTAACTGGTCTCAATTATCTTTTTTTAATAACAAAATGAAGTTTAATTTACCTAAAAGCAAAATGGATTGTGCCAAATCAATACCATGATCTTATATTTTTTTTTTGTTAGCTCTTGTGTGTGTATAGTAATTATTCATCCTCGAATAATGTTTGTTCGTTACATTAACGTGTTTTTAGCGTTTTTAACAAAAGATGGGGTAATCAATAAACTGCCATGTTGTTTTTTATTCAAGTTATATTTCTCTTTCCTTTTGACTTCATGTGTAATCATTTTCCTTTGTTTAATTTTACATAATCAGATAAATCTTATCATAGTGATATTTCTAGATACTTAATTCATTAAAATAAGTCAATGAAAAATGTACGAATTTATGCTCCCCACCAAATCGCCTCTTTGATCATTTCCCACCGTCGCTTACTGATCATATTCTCCTAGCTTGATGATTTAACTACGGATACTTATCGATCATTTCATACGCGCCGTCTATCAGAAATAGAAGTATAGTTGTGTATTTGAATACAATTTATCTTTTTAATTGAACAATTATACTTTTTAAAACAATACTGTAAAATATCCAAAATAAACAAGTTATTTTTATCAAAGGATCGTAATTTTCAGTTTACAAAAACTGAAGTTCTAAATTAATATTATTTATTAAGACTTCTATTTTTATATGTAAATGAATGAAAAAGGTTATCACTTTAGTGGGAGTAGAAAGGTTGCCTGATGTGAGTGATTAAAATATAGATTGCCTCCAATTTTGTGTATCTTCCCAATCAATAATTGACATATATTACAATTTATTTTCTTAACAATACAATTGGACTCATAACTGATTTGTTAGAGTCATCTAATACTGTTATTATCACAGATTTAAAATTTATGTAACATGTAAAATTTATTTCTTGAATAATATAAAGATTTTAAAAAAGACTGTATATAATAAATATGATCTGCAACTTGTAAAAAATTATATATACCATTATGATAATAATAATAATACTATTGCTTGTAATATAATAAAAATATATATATATAAACTTCACTAAGTAAATTTGTTAAATCCAAAGAGAAATTGAGAAGTTGCCTATAAAATAAGGCTGGCAGGCTCATAGGGTAAATTGATATACTTCCTAATACTGTCATTTTTACTCTTAGTATGGCTAGTACTAAAATCAACTGTGGTATATTTAACAGATGTGAAAATTAGAAATTATAAAATTACATCAGGAGATACATAAAAAATCTAAAACTATTAATTGTATAATTGTGATTCTTTTCCTTTCTTTATTTAGGCATTTAATATTTATAAATAATTATTTTTTAATATGAGAAATTATTATTTGAAAATTATAAACAAATTCATAATTCTCTAAATTAACTTTCTTTTAACATGAACTTCTCAAAAGTTGTACAAAATACTCATAAAAACACGAACTACCATCTTAATTGTCATTATTTTATGGTTCCTCAAATTGATATTCACATAAACAAGGTATCCATTATATACATATTTATACTTCCCTTAAAAATCCCATTTTTATTTCACATTGCAGACATTACAAGCATAATTTTAATGTAAATCTGTACACTAATTTCACATGATACAAATACAAAGTGTAGAATGTATTATACAATGAAAACTATTTTGCATAATTATGTGTTAATATTGTTATTTACAATAAAACATTCATCACATAGATATATCTAAAAGAGATATTTGGCTTATATTTAAGATTGTACTTTTTCTTGCAGTAACTTTTCTAATTTGCGAACATCTACCGCAAATTTACGAATACCTTCACTTAATTTTTCTGTTGCCATTTGATCTTCATTAAGAAGCCACCTAAATTCAGCTTCACTCAAACTAACTTTTTGAAGATCACATTTCTTTGCTGTTTCAGCAGAAAGTACTTGACGAATTGGTTCATTACTTTTTTCCAATTCTTCTAACAACTTAGGACTTATAGTTAAAAAGTCACAACCAGCTAATTCCTTAATTTCACCTAATGAAAAAATCATACAATATTCTTTACAATCTTCATTCATTCTCGATAAGTATAACTGAATTTTAAAAATACTTACCAACGTTTCTAAATGAAGCACCCATAACAACTGTTTTATATCCAAACTTTTTGTAGTAATTGTAAATTTTAGTTACGGATAAAACTCCAGGGTCTTCTTTGGATTCATATGATTTTTTATCTGAACTTGCCACATACCTAAAGAATTATTTTGATGAGTAAAAATTATACAACCTATAAAAGTTTAAAATTCATACATTTTTAATATTTATAAAATAAAATATTTGATCTTACCAATCTAGAATTCTACCAACAAATGGAGATATAAGTGTTACACCTGCTTCTGCACAAGCAACAGCTTGTGCAAAAGAAAACAAAAGTGTTAAATTACAATGGATTCCATATTTCTCTTCCAATTCCCTAAACATAAGTAAATTACAAAAGTTCAAATTTTACATGAACACTTGGTTATTTATAAAACTATATAACCTACTTTGCTGCTTGAATTCCTTCCCAAGTAGAAGCAAGTTTGATTAACACACGATCTTTGTTAATGCCAAGTTCTTCATATAAAGCAATTAATCGTTTTGCTTTCTCAATACTAGCTTCTTTATTGAAGGACAATCTAGCATCTACCTCTGTGGAAACCCTACCGGGAATAATATTTAAAATTTCTTTACCAAAGAGGACACATGTGATGTCTAAAGCTGCCTCAATTTGTTCTGCCAAGGTACTGAAACAAATAAATCAGTATACAAGTAGTTCATTTATTTCACTTAAAAGTTTGTTTGGTCCATAAGATTATAGTTTTCATTTAAATAATACCGCTATTACCATGTCAAGTAAATACTTTTTCCTTTCATACCTTCCTTTTCATACTTCCTTTTATTTTTTACAAATTACATTCTCCCATTTCTAATACTAATCTTCATAGAATTTCCTATATTAGCATACAGATTAACTTTGATACTTCTTGATACTTCTTGATTTGTATATTATTTTGTTCATGTATATCATTTTTTCCTTTATATTTCCTATAATGTCTTAAATTAAATTTTACCACACTATAAATTCTACATCTACAAAACTAACTATTAAAACAAAAAGTCTATGTAGTTACAATAGTGGTTCATTAAAAATCATACATAAACTAGTATAACAAAGTATCTTTTCCAATTAACATTAATTTTTATATTATTTTGAAATAAGTATCTTTTAATTTAGTACAAACATTAATAAGATAATATATATTAAAAACATATTTAAAAAATGATTAAATGATATATATCTAAATAATAGTAAGATCTAAAGATTTATTTTAAACATTCACTATAATATTTGTATTGTGAAATACTATTTTTTTATTACTGCAATGTGTAATGTATACTTACGATCCAGATTTTTTTCCATATTGTACAGCTTTATCTATTAAATGAGCATATTTTTTTTGATTAGCTGCAGCAAGGATCAAAGAAGGATTTGTAGTTGCATCTATTGGTTTAAATTGTTCCATAACTGGAAATTTAATTTATGAATTCATTATAATGAATAATGAATTAATATCTTAATTAATAAATCATTAAGTAATAAATTATTGATAATTTTACATAACAATAAAATAATATATTCGTAGTAGATAAATTTTGATATACCCTACACATATGTGTATGTTCCAGGGGTTATCTCTAGCATCTATAGGTCAAAGCATATTATATATATAACCTTTATATAGCTCATAGATCATGTTACATGATAAATATTCAATTTTTTACATTTAATTATGTGAAATAACTAAGAAGAAGAAGAATTTATAAGTTAATTAATCAAGTTACAACTAATGATCATACTCCAATTAAACATCTAAGATTTAAATGATTAATTAATTATGTGCTTTTTTGCTCTATTCGAAAATAATAATTTACAATGAAGAGCTTCAAACTTTAAACAAAACTTGATTTTTCTCAAATAAAACATTACTATGAAAGTATTTAAAAAAAATGCTATCATAACATCGGAAGGTTTTGTAATTCCCCCTTCTACTGTATACATATAACGTGATCGAAAGTGTAAATCAGTGTTGCTTTTTCAATTAAATACTTTACATCCTAAAGACTTATTTGACTATGAATTATATAGTGACCTACTTTATGAATAAATAAATTCTTTTTAAATGATAAGCAAATTTTCAATATTTAAAAAATGAATGAGAGTGCGCCATTAGTTTCCCCTACCAGACTCCGATGGTCACCTTCACCTTTGACCGTATGCGTATTGGCTGCAAAATCTTTTGTTTAAAATTTCTATTTACTCACCTTGAAAGTCACCAGTATCGGCAACAACTGTTGTGATTTCCTTTAGCCGTGCCAACAAGCTCGTCATCTTGACTTTCTTTGATTGAGGCTCGCTCATTCTTACCGATACTTTTATATACCTAACGGAGATCGAACTTTCTGCTTCTTACACTGGAACGATCAACGTTCACAATACTTCACAAGATTGCCAACTTGTATGGAATTACTGCTTGATTCCCTAATTCCCTCCAAGACTACTTATATTACATAACACATATATTGTTTTTTTTTTTAAATTAAAGTCGATATTCAAGTATTTATATAATTATAAATAATTATAATTAAATTCCTGTTGTTTTGCAGTTTTAATTATATAATAATATGTATATAAATATTTAAGTATAAACTTCTACGTTTCTATATGATATTCATAATTTATATAAATATTTGAAATTACTGCTTACCTGTTGCATGTTATACATAAAGATAACGTAAAAACTATACACAAAAATATGTATGTTAATTACAGTCACATATAAAAATTAAAAATTATTTTATTATTTTTAGCAATATTTATTAATACAAATGATAAAATAAATACGTCTCGACAGTTTGCATTTGTCTCATGAGACATATTTATTGAAATTTAAGTACAATGCAAATTTAAGTATACTCTATTTATAAATTAAATCTTTTCAATACATTAATGTTTTCATACCTATAAAGATAACATATAAAAATACATGAATTAAGAAACAATTGTGTTACTTCTTATCTATATCTTAATGAAAGTTATCTAAATATAATTTTCTATTAGCATACCATGGTATTGATGATTTATCTATATCATTTTTATAAAAAGAATATTATTACATATCAATGTATGTAATTCATTAATTTACTATAAAACTACTTACATAGCTTTTAGTCAACTTTTACATACAGTACAATTTATTTGAGCATACATTCAAAATGTTCACACTTTCAGTAGATTGCCTATTAATAAGTTATATTTTTATGCAAAAAATATGATCAATAATAGATTGTCCTATTAATTATGATTAATGTTAAAAAATTAAGTAAAACTTCTGTGTTCAGAATAAAATAAAATACTGATAAACCAAGTAATAATGACATAAATACTGATCTAACAATATAATTACTTCTTTACTCAAAAAAGATACATTAAATTATACAGCTGTATATAATATGTATATAAAGAATTTTATATTGAACAATATCACATTTATCTTACAGGCAAATTTAATATGTTGATTACCGATAATATATGAAAATGCTTACTCTGATACCGAAAAGAAAACAACGAATTCTAGCGATTCGAGCAATCAACATTGACAGTAAAAGTGGCACAAGTAATTGGCAGTCAACGTGTTAATTTAATTTGCATCAAATTTTACTAGCTACTGAATGTTTATTAATACATGTGGGTTTTGGTTGATAACTGTACATAAAAATAGAACATATTACTAAAAAAGCACCTAAAGAAAACTGAATAGTCAAGTTGAAGTCAAAAAGGTATATAGAAGCAATACAAGAAATAATAATGGCTAGAGATGTGGCAAACCCTTTAAGTATATTATCTGCATATTTAACTACCATTGCAACAATAAGACCTCCACCTGCTTGAAGTACAACTACGTAAGAAACAAATAGATCATAGCCAAAGAAGAAACCTTGTTTCCATATCATTTTACTATCGCTTATAAAACATGTAATTAATCCAAAAGGTAATGATAATAAACTTAATTGGACATTTCTCATCCATACTGATACATCTGAATCTTTTAATATTTTCTCGAAATATATTCCAGCAAAACCTGATAAAAAACATGCACTTAAAGCAGCTGAGAATCCAAGTAAATGATTCTGTTCTATACCAGATGGCAAAACATTATCTGAACTTTGTGCTAATTGTACTAGTACTATCCCTAAGACTAATAATATCAGAGCTCCCCATTGAGTATTTCGTAAAGATCTTCGTAATATTACTACAGCAAAAAATGCAGTTGTTAAAATTTTTAATTGGTATGTCACCTAAAAAGTAATATATAAATATATAGCACATACTAGTAGATAAAAGATATCAAAAATATAAAGAGCACTGGATGTACCTGATAAGTTGCTGCATCTAAATTAGATGCTGATACATATAGAAGATTATTTTGAATAATGTATAAAAGAGATGGTACAGATACTTTTAAAGTATCAATAGGTTGTTTAACAATCGTCAATTTTAAGGAATTAAAAAATTTTGAAAAGTTGCCTTTTTCAACAAAAACTAGTACCAGACATGTTATAAGCTTAACAACTTCTGCCATAACAACAGCTAAGAAAAATATTAAAATGCTAGAAATTAATCATTACACATAAATATAACAAACAATAAATAATTAATTCATTGAAATTTACTATACCAGTTGATGAAAGGAACATATCTCCTGACCTTGTACGTGCATAGCGCATACTAAGCCCAACAAGGGCATTTTGCAAGGTAAGTGTAATTAAACTAATATATTTTAATGTTTGACCATTACCTGCAAAATAAATTAATAAATAAAATAGAACATGATCAAGTAACTAGGATATATATATATATAAAAGATTAATAATCACAATATGATTTTAATAAAGATAAATATGAAATTATGTACTTACTTTGCTGTGGTTTCATCATAATTATAATATATCTTATAAACAAATTTATAACATAAAACTCAATGGCTTATTTTATCTGTAAAATAATATTTTATTAATAAAATATACATAGATATATTTGTATAACATGCAAAATATAATATTACATACTCAACAAAATGAATTATTGTAATTCTAAATTTTGAATACATATTTGACTTAATACTTAAAAACATTACATCTAAATAATAATATATGGATAATCTATTATTATATCTACATAATAAAATTGATTATACTTAGAGAACAATATTACAAATAAATTGTATTTTTCAGTAGATATAAAAAATTGTCATTTATTTTTCAATGAATTCGCTCATTGTCATTATTTGCTATCATAACTCATAAATCATATGATATTATTCATAAATTTAAACACATATTTAACATATACAAAAATATATTTAAGAATAAAATAAAACGTATATAAAATTTTAATTTACTGAATAGTAACATTCTTTTTCTATAATATATTTGAATATTTCTATTTTACCTTTTTCCATTTTTACTTAAAAATATGATGAAAGGAGAACATATGTACACAGAAAATGTACACAATGACATTTAAGTTTCCTTCTTCCTCTCGCTGATATATCAAACATGTGTACAAATTGGAAGACAATAAACTGAGTATGTAAAATACAAATATTTGTGAAATCACTTATGCATGTTAATATCTATTTACAGCTTTTTCGAGATAGCAAAAATACAAATTTTATAAGGTCACAGTACAAAAGGACAAAATTGTATTAGATAATTTCTTCTTTCTTTATTAAAAAGCAGACATTACATTTATAATACTTAAAATTTAACGAAATAGTAAATTAATGATTTAATTATAGTAGGTGTTGCAATAATGTTGTATATATTAAGAAAGAATATTTGAAATAAAAAAAAATTATAAAAAAACTTATAACCATATAAAACAAAATGAAACTAGAGATTTCTTTAATTACTGCTAGTATATTGGTACTAATAAATTTCAATAACTGTGTATAAACCAATATAAACAATAGTGAATTATTAAGTATCATGTTGATAAATGAAGTAATGGAAAATCAGTTTAGTACATTTTAATTTATAAAGTGAATCACGTAAGAGAAACTATGTGAATAATGAATAATTCTTAAATGATATTGTAAAATATATTGTAATCTTGACAACTGCATCTATATGTATTTATGATATACAGTAACATAAATAGTCTAACGTAAAATCAAAAAAGTGTGATAAATCATTTTTCTTTTAACGTGTGACGCGTGTTTAATAAATACAAAACACAATGTCTTATATGCTTTCGCATCTTCACAATGGATGGCAAGTCGATCAAGCAATCTTATCGGAAGAAGACAGAGTAGTTGTATGTTTCTAATTATATCAAAATAATTTTTGTTTCAAATATTCTAGACGTTCCTTTTAGATATAAATGAAACTATTCAGTGATAGCATCAAATATATTATATTAAATTACGTAAAAATAACGTTTGCTTAGGTTATCAGATTTGGCCATGATTGGGATCCAATGTGTATGAAAATGGATGAAGTTCTTTACAATATTGCTGAAAAGGTAAAAAATTTTGCTGTCATCTACCTAGTTGATATCACACAAGTACCTGACTTCAATAAAATGTAAGTTTAAAGAATTTAATGTTGCACAAGTTTCTAGTACAATTCAAAATTAATTTCTTTAAGTGTTGCCATTGTATACTTTTACAATATTGTTATATTAATAATTAAAATATAAAATATCCTTTCTTTATTTTACATTAACAAAAAGAAGTTATTAAAAAGAATATAAATTTGATTTTTTGTAGGTATGAGTTATATGATCCTTGTACAGTCATGTTTTTCTTTAGAAATAAACATATAATGATTGATTTAGGAACTGGAAATAATAATAAAATAAATTGGACACTGGAAGATAAACAAGAAATGATTGACATTATTGAAACAGTTTATAGAGGCGCTAGGAAAGGTAGAGGTTTGGTTGTTTCACCTAAAGATTATTCTACAAAATATCGTTATTAGTTAATTTCATCAATAATATTTAATAAGAAAATTATTTTATATTGATATGTGTTGAATAAATGAGGAAATGTAGAAACTAAGTTTTAGATCAATAAATAACAATATATTATGATAGCGTAGTAATCATATGCCATAGTATACATACATATATATGGAATTTATTATAAATTTATGATAAACTACATGTCATTGAAAAAATAAGCAATATCTATATCTTTAATGCTACAAATAATAGTAAATTATTTTCAACTTCAACATATATAAACTGTTAATTAAATTTTATCTCGTTAACAAATTTAGTTAACATCTAGTTTATCTAGTTAAATTAATTCATTTTAAAAAAAGGATAACAGGAAAAGGAAAATGTAATTATAGTGAAATCATTTGTAGTAATTATTGCATATCTTATATTCATTACATTAATAAATATATTCAGTCTATAATAAAAAATAAATACGCATTATTTCTATTTTTTCTTATATATATATATGTGTGTGTGTAGATATGGATCACAGTAATACACAAAATAAAAATAAATATTAAAAAATTATTTATTACATACATACTTCAAAGTTGTTGACTAGATTTATATTTGAACTTGGTATTATTTTTGTTTTCTTAGAAGTATTTTCACAAAAAGGGTCCATAGGTGGAGGTTTATCTAAATATATTTAAATAGTAATATTAATGATAATAAAAACAGATATATTAAACAAATATACCAATAGTGAATATGAGAAACTTACAACTTTTTAGACAGTATGGATTCTTCAATACTTGTTTTATACAATTATATATGTAGGCATACTGACTCTGAAAATGCAATAAAAGTTAGAAAAATTTGAAATAATTATATAAAACTTATATCAGTATTAATATAAAATTTTAGCTTTCTTACTTCTTTTTGCACCATATTTATTCTATAATGTCGTAATCTGTACACTGTTCCAAATACATCTAGTTTTCTGTTATCTCTGAGATACTGTAAAATTATATCTATTGCTATCAGAGTGCCGGTTCTACCAATTCCTGCACTGCAAAAATACGCATGGTTAATTTCTACATGCGAAATAATGGTAACAGTAAATAGATTAAAAATATTTCAAAATAGTAAAATTTATAATATTATAGCGTTTATTCTGTATCTAATCTCTATATTGTTACCTGCAATGAATCACAATATATCCCTTATTAGCAGTAGCATTACGACGTACGATTTGACAAAAGTGAATCATTGGATCAAAATCTTCTGGAACATCATGATCTGGCCATTCTTTAAAATGTAAATGTATTATATTCCTCTTTTTGTTTTCCTATAATTAGAATATACTTACATAAGAAAGATTAAAATTATTAATATTTAATATATTTTATTGATATAATTCGTTTTTTTCATTCTTATACCTTCTGTAACATTAATGTTCTTTGAGTATGAGACCTATAATCCAATTCACTTGTACATTTTATAGTCATACTTTCATACTTAAAAGTTTCTCTAATTGCTGGAAAATACTGATGACATTTTTCCTATAAAATAATATTTGTAATGTTATTAATAGCTTATTATTACAACACATTTAATATAAAAATTACTCACTTTGCCTTTTTCAACTAACTCTGTCAACATAACTATCATATTGACATTGTATTGTTCTATCATTCTCCAAAAATCAAAGGTAGTTTCTTCCTTTGGCCCCTGACAAGCTATATATTCATCTTCTCCACTGTATCCCTAAAAACCATGTATATATAATTAATACATTTTATATGATAGTAGTGCCTGAAATAACTTTATACTGACTCACTTTAATAAAAGATGCATTAATATAATCAGTATTAGGATCATTATCAATTACTTCCAATTTAACTCTTGAAAAATCATCTGAAAATATAAATCTAATAGAATATACTTAACATAGTTGATATATTTATAATATATAAATGTAAACTTTACATGGCAAAATATCAGAATATCTGTTTTTCTTCTTATTAGCTTGCAAACAAGCAGTATTGGTTGGCATTTGTAAGTCAACACTTAAAGTCTGAAGTAGTCGAAATTCATTGCTTAATTTTCCAGGATTATCAATGAGCTGTTGACAATGCGTTATAAATTTTTTCTTTGTAAAAGGTGGAGGAACTGGTGATCCAGACATGTCAGAGTGTAGAAATCGTCGTAGTATTCTAAAAAAAAATCTTAATTGTTTTAATTATGATGATATATAATTTGTTACAATATTAAAACACTTTAAATATAATTTTGTCGTTTGATATAAGAAATGTAGAAAAAAAGAAGTATAAAGAAATTATATAATATTAATACTTATTTATATTGCTTACAAAAAAAAGTAATTTAACTACTGATATACAAACTTTCTAAATATTGAGTATGATTCATTCTTCCAAAGTTCCAAAATTATTTTAGTATTATTATAAAAAATTTTCCTTTTAATATATAACTTTATCAGACAATATAAATATAGTGTTTTATATTTGTAAAATCTCAGAATAATTATTACATGAATAATCAACAGTTTAAGCAATATTATATTTTATATTTTAAAATGTATGACAGGTATCTGCATTCAGTGATTTCAATGCTTTTAACTATGGTATTCTTCTAACTCATAAGAGAAATATTGATTATTTCTGATAAATATATGTATACTTACATACTTTTTTTAATATCTCGCTTTTAATAAATGATATATTTTTATATAGTGTAAAGCATACATGTTTTGAGAAATGTAATATTATGTAATATTATAGAAAAGTATAAAATATTCCAAAAATTTTTATTTTTATAAGTACCTCTTACAAAGGTAAAAGGTGCCAATCAAGCTTAGTAATTTAAGTAAAATATTTAAAAATAAGGAAAATGCAAGTTTTACTTACACATGAAATGAACATTTGCGAACTAATAACATCATTGTTGTTACAATACCTAGGAATAAAATGCCAAAAACAACTCCAATAACGAGTGGAATGTTTATTTCTGCATCTAGTATAAAATGAAATACTTAATTAGTATAACAAAATCTGGTTTATATATAATCTCTGCAGCAGTAATCACTAAGGTGATACAATTAAAAAAGTTTTTTAAAATAATGAAAATAACAGAAATAATCCAATAAATACGAACTAGTTTTTATCAAGAATGTTGTAGAATCAGAATATCCCCCACGTGTAAATGCTCGCATTCTAACGTGATACCATGTATCTGGTTTGAGAGGTCCATTACAATAAACTCTTTTATCAGTATTAGATGAAATTTCTTTACAATTTATATTTTCACCAAGTGTGTACTTTACCGCCTTCACATCGCCATAATCAGCAACGTAGTTAGCTGCGAACAAATAAATAAAAATAATAATTGTATTCTTAATTATATTTAAATGTATATTTGAAAAATGTATCACCTACGATAAGGATCCCACCATAATCTAGTAGCTTGATAAGGTATCATAAAATCTTGCAACATGGTTTCTTCCCAGGAAGATATATTTGGCCATCTATGATTTGTTATATTATACCTTGTACCTGATGGAATGTTATATTCAGTCCTTGATACTATAATAGAATAATAAACAATATCACCATTCTTATTAGAAAATAAAGGAAGTAAAAGTGTGGCTGATGTAGTAGATCTTCGTGCATTAGCTGGATTTATACTTATAGATTTTATGTAATCTTCATCAGGTTGAGGTGGAACTAAAAGAGAGATAAATATATTAGCTTATATTATTATGTAGTCCAATTATTTTTATATAGATTATTGCAAGTTAGCTTATATTAGTTTATATTATTTAAAATTAAATACATACTACCAGCAGGATATACAACATATTGCCTTGTTGGCACTCCTAAGTCTTGAACTTCTTTAACTTTTACAGACACTTCAAAAGTATAATTATATTCTGCTTTCAGCTCTTTTAAATTTATTGAAACTATTTTATTTTGTATAGCATCATTTGAAACATACTCTTCAATTGTAAAAGAATGTGGTGCATAATTAGCTCTAATTCCATATACAAACACATTGTAATATTCTAATATACCATTTAAAGAACATGGTAAACTCCATGTCAGAATAGTATCCAAAATATTTGAATTATTTTTACTGCTTGTAATTAAATATGAAAAATTCGATACAGATCCTGGAACTAATATGTAGTAATTATAGTGTTATAATTAGACTGTAGACCTTATATATTTATAAAAAGTTGGACATGTCAGAGTACAACATGTATATAACATTCAAATATATAGAAAATATTCAAAGCATACACTATAATATTTAGAGAGTGAAAAAAATTTCTGTGTCGGTTACACTATTTAAATTTTACTTATCAAATTACAAATTTGTATAAAATTCCACAGTCTAGTTGTAATAAAATTTGACATTATTAAAATTACAAACAATCGTTGCTTCATGTAATAAATAATTACCTCCAGGTGGTGTCTGAAATACTAAATCATTACTATAATTTCCCCAACCTGCTGTTGTTTTTGCTTTAATTTTTGCTGTATAAATTGTGTATGCTTTTGCTTTTAAATATTCAAAACTAAACATAGATCCATTCAAATATTTAATAGTTTTTGAGGCCATTTGTTTACACCAATTGGGCATAGGAAAACATATGTCTTCTTCAAATATAATTTCAAATTCATGCAAATTCCCTGCTAAGTATACTGGTGCTTCCCAAACAAATATAAACTGTGAATATGTAATGTTTATGACACTAATTGAAGGTGCAGATGGTACTAAAATATTAAATAACATATGTTATCATTGATATCATTAATTTTTATTGCATTTTATTTAACAGTGATTAAGAACTATAATAATAAGTAAATTCATTTTTACTTGTACATTCATTTAACTTGCATGTATTTTTTTTACTTACTATCTTCCAATGTTTTTACACTTATTAAATTACTTAATTCGCTATTTCCTGCTTCATTAATAACATATGCCCAACATATATATGTTGTAAATGGGCTAACACCTTCAATTATTGAATTTTTAATAAGAAATCCATCTTGAATACGAGAATCTATGGGCACTTCAGTTTTTCCATTCACAACTTCATAACCATGTCCATGTATTGTTGTAGCATTACACACAGCTATTAAGGATTTTAAAGTACAATTACTATTGCCTTTTTCAATTTTCCATGAAAGTATTATGTCATTTGCTGTAACAATAGGTTCTTTTGTATCTAATACTGGTGATCTTGATACTAAAAAAGAAAAAGAAAATGCTCGTTTTTTATTTAATTTTAAATAACAAGTACAATGTTTCTAATTGATTCTTTACCAGTTTGTGCTGTTCCTGTTTTTATAGTGATCATTTCTCCATCATTATTGTCTTGATCTACTACATTAATATAAATGAAATAAGGAGTACATGCATATAAATCATTTATTGTTATGTTTGTTCCAATTATTTGTTTTGTTGTTAATTGTGGACTGATAGTAACACGGTAATACTTAATACACATTGCTCCTACCTCTGGTGGTTGCCAATGAATAAATAAAAAAAAAGCATTGGCTTCCACAGTTGGATATTGAGGTTTACTAGATTCTAATAAAAATAATTATTACTTTTAAATGAAAAACAAATTTTTTAAATTATTATGCTCATTAAATGACATACTTGGTGAATTTGTTTTTAAGGTAATATTAAAACCATTAGACTGCACCAAATATGAAACAGCTCTAATTATAAAAAAATATTCCTTGCATGGATCCAAGTTTGTTGATGTGTATGTTTCATGTCTAATTGTTGTGTTATTACAAATATTCATAAAACACTGAGTAATTAAATAATTATGTATACATGTAGAATAATTTTCTGGTGGTTTCCAGCTTAAAGTGATTGTACTAATAGTAGTATGTGCAACTAATTCTCGAATATCCCCGATTTCGCTAACTGAAACGGATTAAATACATAACGTATGTAACATTAGTCTTAAGTTTAGTAAAACTTGACATTATTGTTTCTTTAAAAAATCTTTCTAATTTTTGATCGAAACTATAAAATATACTTTTAATTATTAAAACTGGAATATAACAAATTTAAACAGTAAATTAATTTCATATCAATATGTGATTTTACTATTGTAACTTGTCGCTCCGGTTACATTAACTCCATCCAATTCTGTATCTTTGCTGATGACTTTTACAGTAAACTGATATTCACTACATGGATCTAAATCAGTAACATTATATCGTGTATTGTTTTCTATGGTTCTGTTTTCTAGAAGGCATTGTTCATCTGAATACACATAGATCGAATAGATGAGTGATCCACTTGTATTTTCACAAAGAGGTTGCCAAGAGAGAAATATCCATGTATTGCCAACGGAATCAATTGTTAAGTTTCGTACATTACTTCGTTCTACAAACGAAACAAAAATGAGTCTCAAAAACATTAGTTTGCCTTAATTTTTGTTTCAAAAATTATACCTGTTTCGTCACACATTAGTGACTCATTTCTCAATATAATTTTCTCATTACTTTCTAGTTCGTTGGACGAACTGAAGAAATGTTCAAATCTTTTAACGAAAGTATATTGAGTATCAGGTTTTAAAATGTTAGCATTATCGTGTTTCAGGTAATCATTCAACAGAAGCTCGTTTTGATAGAACTCTGGCGTTTCGTCTAGAAATTCCTCGGTGCTTGTTTCGATTATTCTCAGATACGAATTGTTTGTTCTCAAAAGTGTAGCATACTCATTGGACGATAAAGGTTCTGGTAAATCATTCAGTGTTTTGGTTTGACTGATATCGATTACATTTTCACCAAACACATAAATAATGTGTAGCGTGTAGAACAACACTTGCAATTGTTTCTTTCGTACCATGTTCCTTAGAAAACTGTAAATTGAGGTGAAATTTTATTTAAAGATGTTTTCAAGTCTTTCAAATCAAAGATAACAGCTCAATTTTTTATCTTAATTAATTAACAGCGTTTGCCAGGGTGCTAGATTTTAACGATAATTTTATTATATACTTATACGTTGTACAGTTAACACTACTTAAAACGGTTTCCGATACAGTGTAGACTATCAAAAAAAGATTGTTTCATATCACGACTAATATAAGAATAGACATTGTAATTGCCTTTGATAAATATGAAATCCTTTTCAAATTGATTTACGAGTGAAAAATATCGTTGCCTCAAATTAATCGTCAATGTGGAATTTGAAGTTAAACCATTTTGTTAGTCATCGAAAAATTCTATTTTTAGTTTAATTCTATAATATCAAAAACAAAGAAACATTAACAGATAATAGATTTGTTTAATTTTGACATATTTTATCAGCTGTCAATATATTTAGATAGATTACAGTAAAACAATTATACGAAATAATAGAAAGATAAATCTATTGAAGCAAGTGAATTTTTGGACAATTGATTTAATGAAGAAATATCAGGAATCGATAATCATCGGTTTTTATAACAGTTTTGTATATAATATAGTTCATCAAAGAATTTTTTTCAGAAAATTTATTTTAAGCGGTATTTGTATAATCGATATTCTACTATATATTAATCTCATTAGTAACAGAAATCTTATTGCTCATGTATAATCGTTCATTTATTATTAAACGATTGAACTGTTAATTTCTTATTTTATAACCGCATATAAATAAATTAAAAATATAAAAACCGCAACGTAATTAAAAGTCAAAAAATCACTTCTTAATACTTATATTTTAAGTCATTACACGTATAACGTTAATATAGCTATGTATGTATATTATGCCTTGAAATCTATGTATCCAAAATATTTCTATTAAAATTATATAAAAAAAAATATTGAAAATTAAATGTTACACAACATGTGTTCCCTTTCCGTTTAAAATAAAATTTTGCACTGATTGATCGATACGTTATTGCTGATGACAATCATAAGATCTCGGTATTGTTTTTTCTTTCCTCCTTTTTTTTTAACAAGTCACTGTAATACGAAACTACTTTATAAGTGTTTATGTTACCTAATCACATTAAAAAAGAAATTCTTCGGTATTCACTTCAACACGTTACAAGTGTTTCCATTTTATACAGAAATTTTTAACACACATTGAATAATTGATCTATTGCGTTTACTTATTCGAAAAAGAAAACAGATTATCTATAATCAAGTCCTTTTCTTCGATAATCGCCAATAGAACTACGGAAAAATTAGTGATTTAAATCGATGAAATGAACTAGTAGAAGTAGAAGGTACTGTATATTTTGAAAACACGATAATCACTGTGACCACTTACCAACAGCTTTTCATTTATCCCTCCTGTCACCGATATCGCTGATAAGAATTTTAAGTCCATTCTAAACTCTGAAAAGTGCACTTTGCATTACTTTAATAATCAAACATGAAAATATTACTATAATGTAATTGAATACCGTTTATATAAATATGGTACGTTAGTATAAAATATTGTCAAATTCTTTAATAATTTTATAATAAGTGTACAGTAAGAACAATAGAAATGGTGTAGTAGATGAATTTATAAAATATCGGAGCAGTCAATACAGTAAGTTAGATTTATTTAAGAATAGATTTCAGTCTATCATTAAGCACAAAAGTTCTCACATTTACATTATTCATAACAAAATAAAAAGCAAAAAAATAAAACGAAAGATACATTGATGTACCCTGAAGACAAAACAAAAGTGTACTCTGTTTTAAAACTTCTATAAACAAAGAAACAACTTATAATTACATTCATCATAAAGATGATACATTATAAGAAATAGTAGATTTTATGAAAAATGTTTCTCATCCTTAATCCTAATTTTTAGAATTATGTTTACTGCTGTTCTTAACGGCGTATAGGTACTTGTAATAAATTCAGTTTCAGATAATTTTCGTATTATGGTTCATATAGATTTTTCATTAATTTATATTAATCACTTCTATGTACTAATACACTAATGCTGTGATGCCAGACTCAGGACGGGAGCTCTCGAGAACACTCCCTTCCACTACGCACACTATCGCAGTAAACGCGTGTACGTGAACTCAGCGTTTCGGACGACTTCGGGAAATCGAGAGAAAAAACAAATGAAAGTCTTTCTTTCTCGCTCTTGAAGCGCTGAAATCTAACCAACGTGGAAAGCAAGCGACACGGGGTCGTGCAAGATCTTGACCGCCTATTATTCTTATTTTTCAGCATACAAGGACGCTCTTGTAATGAAAAAAAGACTTCGAAAAAATATTTGTCGCGGAAAAACACGTTTTAAGACCCCCTGATCACGTTTTGATTATTTAAAAAAGAACCTTTTCTGAATCTGAATCTTTTTATATTTCAGTTTTTTAAAGCACATTACGTGGTTTTGTGTGTAACAAAGTAAAACACCAATGACAGAAACTCAATTAATGCAAATGATTAAGATCATGTTAAAGTACTTGAATTCTTAGTCTTTACATATTATAAGTAATGAAATCAGTAACTTTATGACGAAGTGTCCGATTACTGAAACAATGTTACGGTTTCTCATGGTAGATTCAAACCTCGACTTTCTTTTTTTTTCATTTTCCTTTCTTTTTCTTTTCCGTGGCAGAAATTTTCCAAAGATTACCTAATTACTTGATTAATGGACTAAAACTTTTGCTTCGGATTATAGAAGTTTCGACTTCATTGTTTTTCAACAAGAGGTTTAAGATATAAAAATTCGACCAACAGAGATTTTGCATGAAGGTTGATCAGTTTTTACTTAAAAAAAGAACGATTCAATTTTCGAAAATGAATTATTTTTAGACATATATAGTATATTCATAGTATATGCTTTACTTTTTTTACACTTTGCAGTTCAATAAATGTATGCGTACATACACATACGGTTAAGCATTAGCAACTTATAGTGGCATACAATAATTATACAATTTATTTTTTTACAATATATAAAATCATTTTTAAATTTCCCGCATATCTAAAACATTTTAATAACGTTAATGATGCCATCTCTTCAAAAAGTGCCCAAACTGGTAACAAACATTTATCGACAAGTAAGCAAAAGTGGTAACTAACTTTGATGAGGCCTGCCATCTATCAAAGAAACCCGCAAACAACTCGCACATTTTTACCAACAATAAAAAGAGACAGAGAAAAGAACAACACAGTTGCTCCATCTATACGGTAAACAGTCGAACTACTTCGTTAACAGTTGTTCTCATTCAAAAATTAATTGCACTGATTAAAAAATGTGTTTATATTGTATTAAAAAGATGTATATATATTACAAAATGTTTCAGTTTTATTTTTGGAAGCTATTAATACAAATTAGAATTAATAAGCAATTTTTGTTTTTATTTTATAAGAACAAATCGATTTATTGCTTAAACAACTAATGCATTTTATGAATGATTAAATTTCTATCAGCTTATCTGGATCAGTAAGAACTTCACAAAAATGTTGGCTTTCAGACGTTACAATATGTTGAGAACCAACTATACAGTTCTTCAACTCAGTTCCCTCTTCGATAATACAACCATTACATAATATGCAATTATGTATTACACATCTGCAAAAAATAATATTTATGGATATAAATTCCTTATTCTCAGTTATTTCTTCAACCGCAAACCTAATTCGGTTATTTTTTGAAGAATACCTCTCTTTAATCGTTACATTTTCCATTATTACACTTTGGGATATTCTAGTTTTCAACTTGATAATTGTATTTGGTCCAATATGGCTCTGTTTAACAGAAGTTTTCTCATCAATAAAGGCATTATTACCTACACGACAGTCTTGTATTTGCGTACTACGTATAGTTGCCGAAACTGCGATATATGGAATACAAGACTGTTCATTATTATCATTATCCCACCATTCTGATATCTAAAATGTTTGTTTCACCAATTAATATAACACTTCAAATAAATTATTACTTAAAATAGATTTTTTTTTTCATTTTACTTTGGTATTGGCAAGATGATACATTTGTATTGTGTTTGCTCTTAAACCAAATTTCCCATTACCAACATAAGCATAACATTTTATTATATCTCCATGATAGGCATCTTCTAAATCAGTATTGTGATCATTGTATGCTGACATTTTCCTAATTAATCCATCAAGTGGTTTCTCAATTGCAAAACGATAAATATCTTCCTTTAAATTCACTTGTACTAGCGAGGTATTTTTATCTTCTAAACATTGTTTGGGTGGTTTAGAAAACTGTTTGCTAACTATGTATGGTAGTAGTTCACCTTTCAATGTAGTGAAATTGCTATGAAAATAAATTGTGTATTACATACATTTATGAACTGAATTATTAACACATTTTTATGTATGATCTTACTTACTTATTATATACTAAGAAGTCTAAAACCCATTTGTTGATAACATACAAATGAGTATCCATCAGTTTTGAATGAATAGTAAAACTTGGATGTTTTCTTAGTAATATTTGTGAAACCTTAATTGTTTCCTCAAAGTCTGAGGCTGATGCCAGAAAAATTAAACGTCCAGTTTCATTACTAATGCCTATTAAATCGGTCTCAGACTTCTGTTTATTTTTTGAACCTGGGGTTATAAAATCTGAAGTTACTTTAGGAGCAGGCATCATTAGTGCAGTAATACTAGCATTGTGTTTTCTATAAAGATTCAAAACTTCACATATATTCACATCAGTGATTAAGTCACAAGAGATCACCAGAAAATCTGTATGTATTTTTTCATGAATGAGTCTAATAGAATCTGCAGTTCCTAAGTCTTCTGCATCCTCAACAGCAACAATGTCAGTTTTAATTTTAAGATTTAAATTGTTTAGGCTTATTGAGACATCATTTTCCATATTTTCAGACACAATAACAATAGCTTCTTTAAAACCAGCACGTTCTAACTGCCGAAGAGGATACCACACCATTGGTACATTTCCAATTGGCAATAAACATTTATGTTGTCCATGAGTAAGTTCAGTCATACGAGATCCTCCTCCTCCAGCAAGCACAATTGCTTGAAATTCTTTATAAAGAAACATCTTTTTTACCTACTAAAAAAAAAAAGTAATATTTTACAATGCAAAAGTTACATATAAAAAGTATATCATATAATAAAATTTAAAGTTCCTTATTTTTATATTTTTATCAATATAATAAAATATAATAAAATTATAAACACTTTTTTCTCAATATTACCTTAGTAACCTTTAGTGACAGATGGTATACTTACATGCTATTAACGTGTTGCTTATTTAACACTTAGGTTAGATCAAGTCGCATCTCAAAATGCAAATACATGCATAAATGCAATATTTAAAAATCAGAATTATAGAATTGTATACAATTGAAATATCGAAATAAGTATTTAATATAATTGGAATAAATTTAAATTGCAGAATTGATTATAGCGTTTCTAACCTATGATATAGTTATCAGCTCCACGAGAACGTGTACGCTACACATCTGGAAAAATCTATGAAATTAAGAAACATGTGTGAAGTTGAAAATGATATAATTAGTGTAGGAAAATACGTGATAATAAAGAAATTAAATTTTAAAAAAATTTATAAGGTAACTGCTAATGGTACTTTAATGTTGGGAAAAGATCTAGTAGAGATGCATGAAATTATAGGAAAACGCTTCTGGACCACTTTTGAAATGGTAGCACTGAAAGAAGGAAAACGAATGTATTCTTTAAAAGAAGTATTAGAAGTTGAATCACTAAATGATTTACTTAATAAATTACCAAGTGGTAATGATAATCGTTCTATTACTGATGATGGTACATCACAGAAACTTTCTAAAGAAGAAATCCTTCAACTCCAAGAATCTGGCAAAAGTGGTAAAGAAATAGTAGGTAGTTTGATTGAAAATAATAAGTCTTTTTTAGATAGAACAGAATACTCTCAAGAAAAATACTTGAAAAAGAAGGAACAGAAGTATCTCAGATATTTAACAATATGTAAACCTAATATAAATTTACTGCATGAAGTGTACTTTAAGCTAGAGTATAACAAAATTGGAAATTTAAGAATGGATTCCATAGCACAGTTACTGTCATATAGTGATGTTCAGTCAGATGGATTATATATATTATATGACAGCGGATCTCAAGGATTAGTAGCTGCTGCTATGTTAAGTAGAATTGGTTCAAATACAGAAGGATATTTAATCAATCTGCATCCTGGAAATATTCCACAAATTATGCTTGTTCATGCTATGAATTTTTCTAAAGAGCAAACAGATAGACTAATTAATGTTAATATTTATAGTTTTTTGAGACTGCATTATCAAGGTGAGAATGCTGTATTAAATAATATTTCAAAGAAATCTCATGGCACTTGGATAAATAAAATAAATGAGTGCAAAAGTAAAAATAAGGAGGAAATTCATATAAACAATGAAATTTCCCAAGCAAAAGAAACAGATATTAAAAAACAAAATTCAGATATTACCGAAAGAGTTGAAGTGTTTGAAGAACAAAGCACAAATGATTGTTCAAAACGTAAACTACATGAATGTAATGAATTTGAATGTATAGAAGTTACACCTGCGAAGAAGCCACGGTGGTTACTAGAAACGCAACACGCCATAGATCTTGTACAAAACTCAAAAGCTCGAGGATTAGTCATTGTAGCCAAAGAGCACCCATTAAACATTGTTATGGCACTTCTACCATTTTTAGGAGCATCTAGACCATTTGTAATTTATCATGTATATCGCGAACCATTACAAGAAACTTATATGATGTTGAAACAAAAGCAAAATGTTATTAATTTACGACTTTTTTCAAATTTTTTGCGTTCTTACCAAGTATTACCAGATCGAACGCATCCTGATATTTTAACTAGTGATACGGGAGGTTACTTACTAACTGGTTATTTAGTTCATTGATAAATAATACTGATAAGATTTTGTAAATTTAAAGACCGATATATTTTATAACTTACATAAAATTTGAACTTCATATTTTGTACTATAAGTATTCTATATTTTAATTTTAAACTTTATTATTACTTTATATTTTAATTATTTAGATTTTGTAAAATAATAAAGAAATGTTATTTTATATTTCGTGTATATGATTTACATTTGCGATCTCCTAAATGTTTTCTTTTAACTGCGTTCAAAACTTATTCTTTATTTTACAATTCTATTGGCAACATATATTTTGTTTAGTCAAGTATAGGTTTAATCAGCTGATCTTTGTTAATAAAGTTAGGTTTCTCCGAGTTTATTCAATAGACGGAACTTTCTCGTAAATTTTTTAAATAAAGGAAGTCAGTTTTTTAAATAGAATACTTAAATAATAAATCATGTTAATTTAAAAAACAAGCATTTGAAAAAATATCAGAGTATCGAACTGTGTACATGTGAAAATGGTTTTAAACAGGTTAAGAATATAATGAAACTTTGTTTATTAAATGGATTCTGTAACGCTTTTATCGTTAAAACCTTCGTCAAGAAATTTATACATGATGATTAGGAAAAAGATGTACATAAAATTGAATATTCCAATTTTACTAATTATATTGTTGTCTATTTTCTTGTGTATATATTATCTACCTTCTACAAAATGTTCTCATAACGAACAAACATTAAAAAATAAATCGAAATTCAGACTCATAATACTTGTACTCTCCAGCCCTGATAATTTAGAGCAAAGAGCAACTATTAGAAAGACATGGCTGGCACAGAAGCAAGCTACAGTCAAGCATCTGTTTGCAATAGGAATTTTAGATATATTGCCAGAGCAAAGAAAAACTTTGTATTCTGAAAAACAGAAATTTAATGATTTACTGCTGTTATCAAGACTACCAGATTCATACGGAACTCTAACGAAAAAGGTTTTATATGCATTTAAAGAGATCTATGAATACTATGAATTTGATTTTTTAATGAAATGTGATGATGATGCATTTGCCTTGATACATAAGATTTTAAAAGAATTAGATAAATGGGAAAACAAAGGAACAAGGAAAGAATTATATTGGGGCTTTTTTAATGGAAAGGCACAGGTGAAAAGAATTGGACCATGGAAAGAAACAGATTGGATATTGTGTGATTATTATCTTCCTTATGCGCTTGGAGGAGGGTATATTTTATCTTATAATTTAATAAAATTTATTGCCATAAATGCAGATATTCTTAAGTAAGATTTTAGAAACTCAAAGTTTAATTTTAAAGTATTATAGAGTATTTCTTGCCATTAGATATATTTTCAGATTGTACAAAGCAGAAGATGTGTCTGTTGGTCTTTGGGTAGCACCTTTAGCAAATATTGAAAGGAAACATGATGTACGTTTTAATACAGAATATAAATCACGTGGATGTTCTAATCAATACATAGTTACACACAAACAAACAATTGAAAATATGAAAAACATGTATGAGTATTATCAAGCGTCTGGAGCATTGTGCATGAAAGAAATAAGAAATCGTTTTAGTTATCAATATAATTGGACAGTTCTGCCAAGTCAGTGTTGCAATTTGCAATCTGGTATTCCATAGTAAACAAGGATTTGTTTTTTGCATAGCTAATACTCTAATTATTATTTATTTTTAAATTACTGTATATATTTATATTCAACCAACTAAATTTGTTGGTAAGTATTCATAGTTTTATAGTTAAAGAATAAATAACAATAGATGAATAATAAATCAAACATTACATTATCATAATAAAATATGTGTTTCTGTTAAAGCTTTTGTTTTGTAATACATAAATTATACATATAATTATTTTTTATACCTATACTTCAGTAGAAACAATGAAACTTATTTTTGTAAATTAAATATATTTTTCTTACTTGACATATGAAATTTATTTATATATAGTATACTTTATTTCAACAAAAAGAAACTTAATCTACACAATATTATTTATATTTATAAAATATAAAAACAGTAATAACCTTTTACTTTAATATTATAATTATGGATCAGTGCTAATGTAATGAAACAGTATTTTAATTAAGCAAATCACAGATCTTCAAAAAACGACCAATTTATAATAAATTACTATTTTGTACATCTAAAAAGAGAAAAAGATAGAGAAAAGGCAATAGGCATGGTCGATTTTCAAATATTTTTTGATGAGTGCTCTGTTTACTGTAATTTCATTACATTTAATATTGCTGGTAATGTGTTAACATAACATTTCATTATTTTTAATAAAAATTGATATGGAATTGAAACAATGTCTTAAGTAGAATATCTACCTACCAAGCCATTTAAATGTCACAATCAAGAAAAGAATATTCTTTTCTGATAACATTAAATACAATATGAGTCTAGCTTGTAATACTTTCTTCATTTTTTACAATTTCCTATTTGTTTATTTTTATACAATTCAACTTCATTTTATGTCAAATAATGAAAAATATTACATACTAATTTTAGAAACAATGTACAAATTTTTTATTTCATTTTAAAATAGATCAACACATTTATACATTTCCTAGAATTTACTTTTTTTTCCTATCTTGTGTACATTTTGGGCAATACCATTTCCCTTTAGGTTTTGTGGTTAATCCAACACATGCAAAATGGAACCATTCTATAGGACACTATAGAGAAAGAAATAAAATAATTAAAAATTGTTAATTTTCAAACAGAATTTTTGAAAAGTATAGACTTACATCTGGGTTATCACAACCGATCATTTCTCCATAAGAAACTTGGTGACACAGGCAATAAGTTGGCTCATTAGGATCAACTGGCATGTCTAAAACATCAGCTGGATGACCAAGTGTAGTAGAATCCACTTGAGCACCACTTCCTACAGCACCAGCAGATGAAGCAGAAGCAACAGATCCTCCTAAAATAGATATCCATGTATTTAGTAGAGAATTATAATTTTATTACAAATATATACCAGAATCAAAATATAATAATAGATAATCTTACCTTTCTTTTGCTTTTTTCTAGCTGTTTTTGACTCATCTTCACTGCTAACACCTGCAGCACCTTTTTTTCGTTTCTCTTTTTCTTTTAATTTTTTTCTACCTTTTTTACTAGCATTGTTCTCTTCCTGTGCCCTATTACTATTCAGAGCTTTATCTTGTATTTCAGCTTCAAACCTAGCTAAATCTGAGTCTAGTCTTCTAATGTGTTTATCTACTAATTCATAAGTTTGTATTGCTAACTGAACTTTGTCATCACCATATTCCTTTGCTTTGTTAAACAAGTTTTGAATATGAGTTAATTGTTCTTTCTTCTTTTCTGGAGATTCTTTTTTTACATTCTTTAAATAATCATCTGCTAATTTATCTATATCTTTCATTAATCCTTGGGCTCTGGCATCCAGATCTCGCATCAGAGTGAAATTTCTTTGTAATTCAATAGGTAAATGTTCCAAACCTAGTAAAAATATTGGATTAAAAAGGAATATTTCACAGATTAATGTTAAAATGTACAGATAATTTTATTGTCTGTTGTTAAGAGTATAAGTTTGATATAAATTATCAGAATTGAGATATAGCAATAACAAATTTCAATATAATTTTAATTAATCTTTATATCTATTATAAACATATTAAAAAGTATAGTAGTTTCTTTTCAGTTTTACAGTAGAAAAGACTGAAGGCTTACTATCTAAATAGTGTTCTAGATACAGTGCTGTCGTCATTTTTCTTTTCACTTAATTGATGGATGTAGACAGTTTTTACGATTCATGTAAACAATAAAATCATTTGCGTAAAATAATTTTAAGTTATATTAGTAAAAAACCGATAAAACTTCTTAAAAATAAGCGATCGATGGTGGTCAATGATGGAAAGCAATAGACTGTACTTTCATGATTGCCAACTACGTACTAACAATGTGGTATTTTTTTGGCGGGAACTCATTGTTTGTGATGCCATAAATATATAAATGATATTCAGTAGGTCATCATTAAAATGAAATAACAAAAAATGTTTTTTTTTTTAAATTATCGTATAATTTTGTAGACTATATTTGAAAATGAAAAATAGAATTAAATTTAATAAACTATTATACAATTAATGATATTTGAATACATAAACATCCTTAAGAAAATTGTAATTAATATTTTGTAATCATTATAGTAGTAATAAATTATTATTTATTACATAATTAAGAAAAATGTATTTACAAAAGAAAAAATATTTAATCGATTGAGAACCACTGTTCGGACAGAGAAAATGGCGGTTTGTCTGTTTCTAGAACTAAAGTAGGTAGGTCTAGCAAATGAAAATAGGAAAAATTATCAAATCTTTATTAGGAATGATACAAAAGTTATGATTAAACCTAGATCTGATGCATTTTGAATGTTAAAAAAGTTTAAGTCGAAGTATATTCCATTTCTGGTAAGTTTTATGTAGTTTTGAAATCGTTTAATGAAATATTTTCATTTTGAAAGTAATGCATTTAAAAGTCACGGCAGTCAAATATAAAATATCTTTTATACAAAAAATTAAATACTTAATTTAATTAAAAAAATTAGTTATTTATCTTGTAGTCAAAAAATGGTAAAATTATATGCGTTGTCGATTTTGTATAAAAATCCTACGTCAGCGACAACGATAAAAGCTGCTTACGACGTGGAATCATTTTCATTTTTTCAAAGAGGAAGTGTTAAAGAGTTTATGACATTCATAAGTAAAACTATTGTGGAAAGAACACAGAGTTGCTTTAGGCAAAGTGTAAAGGAAGGAGGTAATATTTATAAAAACACCTATCTATGAAAATTTTATTATTTTTAGTTTTTCAATTATAATGCTTTGCAGATTATATGTGTCATGTGTTTGTAAGAGCAGATAATCTTGCTGCGGTGCTTATATCTGATCATGAATATCCTAGAAGAGTAGCACATACGTTGATCACAAAAATTATGGATGAGTTTGCAACAAAATATCCACAAGCTACATGGGATACTTTAACTGAAGCTATAACTGATTTTGCACAGATTAATGTGTATTTAGCTAAATATCAAAATCCTAATGAAGCTGATGCTCTCACTAAAATGCAAAATGATTTAGATGAAACAAAAATCATTTTAGTAAGTATAAGCATTAAGAAAATTAAACAAGAAATACCTTTTGAGTGACTTCAATTATTTTCTTCTTGTTTATTTTGTAGCATAATACATTAGAGGCTGTTCTTAAAAGAGGTGAAAATTTAGATGATTTGATTTCAAAGTCGCAAGGTCTTAGTGCTCAATCAAAAGCATTTTACAAAACTGCACGTAAAACTAATTCTTGTTGCAGTTTAACTCCTTAAAATCCTTCAAGAAGATTATACTGACCATATTTCAATAAATATTATTATAATTTTATAATATTAATGTAAAGGTAAAGGAATTAGTATTATGCAGATTTGAATACAAGAAATATTTTGTAACTTCAGCAACTGGCATTACTTGTCAAAATTCAACATTTTGTGTACAGATTCTTTGTATATACATCAAATTGCTGCTGGTTTCTCTAAATTGATTTCAGCATATTTTCATTGATTCATAATTTCTTTTTTTATATATGTAATGTGATTATAAATGAACTGTGGTTTAGTTTGCAACTAAAAACACATTCCAACGTTTATTTTATATCAATGAAATACTCTGAAATGAGGTATAAGATAAAATGTTTGAATGTTTCATAGATAAATATAAGTATAATGTAAGTACAGCTTTTAAATTTATGTGTTTAAGTGAATTACTAAGGAAATGAAGTATAAGTTTGTAAACTGTTACTCCTGATTTTAATTTATGACGTAATATATTAATAATGAATGAGTAATATTTTTGCTATTTAAAAGTTTAGTTTTTATCCTTTATTTTACTTTTTGTTAATGTATATTTAAACTTCATCGAATTAATTTTTCTGGTATGATTAAAATTTATTTGACCATTTTAAAATGAAAAAATAAATTATATTGCAAATATGCGATGAAACTATAAAAGATAATGTTTAACTTGATGTATTTGTAAATTATTTCATAGATTTTATATAAATTAATCTACTTGTATGAATAATTGTACAAATTTTGTGGATAACTAAAATTTGTATTTGATTTTCCATAATTAAATGTACGTTTATGTATATATATAAATTATATATATGTATATATGTAATTTTGAAGACATATTTATATTTTTAACATGTATGATTATAATATAATAATACTGTTAAATATTTCATCAGATGCTTTCCACTTACAGAACGAAACTTAATGTAAAATTGTATCTATTTTTATTATGTTACATTAGTTGCACTTCCTTCATAAGAATGATTTACTTCAATATCTAAATTTATAATATAATCTTTAGTACGGTTTAAATAGATCACAATTTACAAAATCGCGAGGCGTGTGACGATAGGAAGAAATGTAATCCGTAGATCCATACTTAGGCGGTGTAGGTTTCATCTAAAATGTTACATCAAATTTTTAACGACCTGATATGTAAAGATTTTACAACTTAATATCTTATTGGAAGATTACACCAAAAATAGTATACTTACCGCGGCGTTTTGTGCATCATCTAGTATTTTCTGCTCATCGGGTGACATGTAAAATTCTGGAGCAAATACACGTTCACCCTCATCCATTAGATAAAACATTAAGTCTTTATCCTGATATAATGCCAGAGTGTTAATTAATTGATCTTTATCGAGAAATATCCAGTCTTGTAATCTAACTGTATCGTCTTTTTCTTCTAAATCTAACAGTTCAATATCGCTGACTACATCTAAATAATTGCCCTCTTTGCTCCAATCATAAAGCAGCATATGTGAGTGGGGTGCCAACGAAGGCAAATACTTTTCCTTAGTTAATTTATCCAGATCTGATAAATAATCTATTGTAAGAACTTTTGAGTTGACTTCATCTATATTACCTCTTTTCTTAATTTTTTCCTGCAATATTTATCCAGAAGATTAAATATTAATTTTATTAAGGTAATATTTAAGAAATTAAAAATTAAAAATCTCACCAGAACAATTTCTGGAGGTGCATCCAAGTATATAATTAAGTGTGGTCTTAGAAGACGATAGAGTGTTTGTTTTTTCATTGATTCAAGTTCTTCTACACATTTTTTTGAAATATATCCAGCATTATGCATAGCTTCAGTGAAAACAACATCTGAATAAACAGATCGATTTAGTATTACACCTTGTCCACTTGCTAATATGTGAAGCAATGCATTTGTGTATTGTTCAAATCTCATCATAAAATAGTGTAATTGAAAAGTTGGTACTTGAACATGATGAGGATCTGTTAAAAATCGCTTTAGATCACAACTTTGGCAATTAGGTGGTAATTTTACATCTAAACTGCGCATATCAAATCCATTTACATCTATGTATATTTCATCATGAGTTGGTGATGGCATATATAACATCCCAAATTCTTCTGCTAATTTTTCACAAAGTTTAGTCTTTCCTACCGCAGGAGGGCCATCTACAACTATTAATTTAGTATTCTCGTCATATCTGAGGAGTGGTAAATCAAAAAACATTTTTATTCCAGTGCACTGTTTTTTCCAATAAGGATATGGTGGTGGTTTAGCAAACTCTTGCTTAAGTGATAATCTTTTCATAAATGCCACTTGTGTTACATTATAATATTTTGGTATCTATAAAGTATAGTAGTAAACATTCAATAGTAAAAAATATTCAGATTTAACAAATTATTGAATAAAATTGATTGGTTAAATGCCATATTCATGACGGTTAATAAGTATTGAAATAAACATATTTTAATCATATTATTTCTTTTTTAATGCGAAATCTATCACTTATGTACTAACCTTACATAATCGAGTTAAACATTCACTACTGCTCTTCATAACATTAACAGAGAATATTGATGATATCATACTGAAATTAATGTTATTTTAGCAAGAATATATCATTGAAATTAATAGTTCATAATATAACAAGAATTGTTCATTTTATCTTACTTCGTACGCTAATCTCTATAGTACTATCCAAATCAGTTCCTTGAACTTGTTAGGGCAGGCTAACTCTATACTCTATACACTTATTTTATTAGTATAATACGAGCACCCTCTGCTGAAATGTGAAAGTGTACTAACTGATTAATGGCGGGCAACTTAGAATTTGTATTAGTAGATCCCCTATATCTGTAATATATGTTTTATTCTATTATGTTTCTTTACGTTTCTTATTACTTATCTTTATTGCTTGATTTACTAATCTAGTCTTGTAACTATCTTTAACTATATAAATATAACATTTTGAATTAATTAAATACAATCGAATGACATAATTAAGTATATATTCTACTATATAACCAATTATAATTACATATACAACTAAATATTAAATTCCTAGCTATATGTAATTTAATAGTACATCTAACTGTATCTTCTACGTTATAATTGTATATAATTAACCGGCTAATATTATAGATCTTAGTAATACATTGCTTACAATTATTATTTGAATTTGATTCGCTTTGAATGTATATCAATAGCCCTAAAATTGTGGATTGTTCAAAGTCCTATAATTATATAGGATTATATAGGATAAAATAAAAATTCTACAATTACACAGTATAATAAGTTGTAAAATAAAATTATACAGATATAGAACTATCTATTTGCATGTTTATTCATTAATATTTACAAAACAAAACATCTATTCTAAAAATTTGCAAGCAGGAATCCTTTCTGATACCACTTCCCATCAATAACGCTGTCACTCAGTGATGCCAGACTCAGGACGGGAGTTCTCGAGAACACCCCCTTCCAATACGCACACTACTGCAGGAGACGCGTGTACGTGAGCTCAGCGTTTCGGACGACTTCGGGAAATCGAGAGAGAAAACAAATGAAAGACTTTCTCTCTCGCTCTTGAAGCACTGAAATCCAATGTGGTTGGATTCTCGCCAGGACTCATTTTACCTGTAGTGACGTATATGTACGTATGAGTTCCCATGCGGAGACAATGAGTAAGATCGATGAAGTGCATTGTATTCAACCAAACCCACACCTATTTATTTGTACATTATTTTACCGAATAAACGTACATCACTCTTGCATCCTTAAATTAATGGCTTTTATCATTTATTTGTACTCTTCGATTTTTCGATATTATCTGTGGTTGAGTCAATGAAAAAAAAAATGCAGAAAGCTGCCCTTTCATTATATATATATAATTTCCTTATTTCTCTTTGTTCATCACAATTCCTTAAACTTCAATTCTTTATGTAATAATTTATTGCATTACCAATTAGCCTTCATTGTTTAGTTTAGTTTAGTTATTTTTTAATTATTAAATACAGTCAAGTTTTGGCGCAAAATAGAATTACTTTTAGTTTCATGGTATTTAATGAATTACAATTAAATTGTGTACAATTTTTAATAATTTTATACATTTAGGCAATATTTTCGATGGTTTAATATTTTATTAAAATTTTTATAACAAATCTGAATGATATTACGTAAAATGTGTTCCTTTGACGATTAATCAATTTTTCGGATGATAAATCGATGATGTCCTTTAAAAACAAATAATTTACTGAATTTTATAATTGTTTGTACAATAAATTTTTGCAGTTCCCATTGTCCGGTATTATTTAATTATTTTTAATTTTGTAAATGTAAACGATTTTTAACACTAAACAGAGGCACTTCTAAATTTCCTTGTATTCAATATATTACAATTAAATTATTTGAAGTTTTGATAGTTTTTGAACTATCGAACTTATATACTACAGTTCATGTAATATATTTAATATTTCGTTAGTAAATAAGAAAAATGTTCTGTAAAATTTTATTGATTAAAGGATATATACTTTTAATATTTAAATAATGATTAGAAGAAGATTGGAAAAATACATTTCTATTAATAAAATAATTCTAATGCTTACAATGAAGCTAAGTTGTCAATTCTAATCAGTAAAAGAAAATGTGTCTCAACTATTACCATTTCTATTCATAATTTATAATTCCGCGCAAAGTAATGAACAATTTCGGTTCTACACAATCCTTCTGTATTAGAAATTCACGATTATCTTCATTTGTTATTTTAAATGTAAAAAGTTACTGAACCTGTAAAATTCGTTACGAAGTGAAAAGCAAATAGAATTATAAAACTAAATTTCGTAGGATTATTTATGAACACACTCTTCTAGATAGGAAAAATATAGATAATTTATAGGAAATGAATATAATATTCCATACGCGTTATCGTTCAATTAATTTTTATTAATCGTTATTTTACATTAGCGACGATGCCATAACTTTACTTATTTCAAATTCGCGCTGAATCGTTCTGCGCAACCGCGGCCGGCTGCTGGTCCGTGACGCCGGTCGAGGTGACCCATTCCAGCGTGGGACGCCATCGCGTACGGACGTTTGACAGGTCGAACGAAACGCGTCACGCATAATCGCCAACCATAAACGCGTTTTTGCGGGTTATGGCTTCGTGATTTCGCGTAATTTAACCCGTTCGCTACTATTAATGGTCGGGAGTGTTAGATTTTTATTTTTATTTGTTTTTATATCACCGATTCGATATAAATTCAGTTCGCCTACAGTATTTCGCGACCGGAAGTGTTAGACTTTTATCTTATTTTTTTTTATTAACGAGTGGTGGTTCCTGGATATAGGACTGCATCCTGGATACTACTGATGCTACTGATGATCTACCCGGTGCAGACTATGGGGTCCATAGAAGACGCGTGATGCTAATCGCCATACGGTGAGTCACATATTTCATTGTTCCTCCGGTTTCCAATCATGTCGTAGGACGAATGGTCCGAAACGACACGGGAATTGGTTGTATTTTTTATTATTATTGCGAGCATAGTGACCACGAGTATTTTATTACTTGTGTACATTGATATATTATTTGTTAGGGCTTTCTTGTGTCTCGCGTTTGCATAAATTTATTACATCCATTTCTGTTTCATATGATTTTATAATTTTACACAACTTCATTATATTGAGTATTACTATTTGCATTAGAATTTCATATTGTCTCATACTAAAGCTTCGATCTGTTACGCACAAAAACTTTCGAAAGACGTTCGAGCTTGCTTACGTAATGAAAACAAGAAAGCATTTCGCGACGAGCTGGCAGGTGGTATCGAAGCGACAGCTGTTGAACACATGTTGATTGTCTTCGATTCTTAGAATTGTCTCCTCGATAATCCTACCACTCGAGGGTTTTTTTAACATGTTCATTCAGAGCTTGGAAATATATTTCATGTAGTGAATAGGAAACAGTTTACTTACTTTGTATTAAAATAAATTTCCAAATTACCCAGCTCTGAATACGTACCTTTTCCCTTCCCATTCCTTCAACGTAATAAAATAAATAAAATATGTGAAATAAATAAAGCGAATAAAACAAACAAAACCCTTCTTTGTGTTTTATTATCCCCTTCTCTGAAAAAAGTGTTAGATCGTTAGCTATGTTATTAATTACATTTTTAGCTGGGATTCATAGCACACATGAAGACGCAAGGTTAGTCATATTTTTGTGTTCAATTATTATGTGTAGTGTAGACCGTTTTATCCATCCATTCTTATACATATCAATTTTTTAAACTCGGTATTTCAATTTCGTCGTTCGGCGTCGAATTGCAATATTTTCTTTGTGCATATTTGTTATTCCTCGGTGTCAAACTTCGGATGCTTGAACGGCGATCGTTACATGTAATAGGCTAGAAAATTATTCATGATACAAACTCCACTTTAAATTCAACATATTGTTTTTTGTCAGCTCAGAATTAAATAAATGTTAGAATTTTCAATTTAAATAAATATCTTTTATACAAATTTACAAGTAAGCAATTCAGGAGATTTAATTAACTTCGAAAATTGTCATTCAGATATTATAGTCTTGAATTTAGGAATATCTATAAATTTAAAATTCATTAATTAGTGCTTCTTTTTATTTGATCTGTTGTTCTTTCGAAGTTGTTTAGTTCGGAAGCTTTTTTTTTTAACGCGCGTAGGGAACAGTCGAACATTCATAAAGAAATTGTGGATGTTTATGCAAATTAATATTTTTATTAGTACAATTAAAGGAATCGAGCTTAAATAAAAATTTATATCTTGCACATTGAGTGTATTTCGTGCTTCTACATTTATTTGAATTTCCCATTAATGCATAAACATCTATGGTTTAATATCGAGTTGCTGCAAATGTTTTGTTGAATTCATTCTCATCTGCTTGCCGAAGAAGAAGGAAATCTACAGCTGTATCTTCGAAGAGGCCCAACATGTTACGAAGAGGGCTGCAACGTAATGGTTGTCCATATTAGAGTAAACGTTTTGTTCTACGATGAACAACCATTTTTTATTTTACTTTGTCACTATGCTCGCTATGTGTTCTTTATCTATTTTACACTATTGTCCAAAATTGAGAAGTACTAACACAGATTTCGTTCCCAAATGAAATATAATATTATTCTGTGCAACAAGTTTTAAATATTCAATTTTCAATTAATTAAAACATTTCTGTGTACTACTTGATATTTGGGTCATTTATTGTTTAATAGGAACGGTAAGTCTTTTTTTATCATTTTCGGTTTCACTTTTGAGAACACATTAGATGTTTCACGTAATATTTAAATCATAATTACGAATATTCAACTTTTAACTAAAACTTAAAGCTTATTAAATTGGCGTTACAAATTAATACAGCCTCTCAAGTTTTCTGATATGAATATTTTACTTTATCTAATATTTCAAATATATTAAATTAATGTCTTGCATCATTAGAGGCTGTCGGGTATGTTTCCGATTTTCTTTTTTGAAAATTCTCACTTTATTTTGGAAAAAGTAATGGTTTTGATAAATGCTTAAATTATCTCTGTTAACATCCAAAGAATTATAATATTATTGCAACAAAATACAATAATTTGAATTCCAACATTAAAATCTTTAATTTACAAGTAGTAATCAATTTTTTAATTTAAACGTTTTAATTAAAAAAATTTTTAAATCATTAATTAGTATAAGTATTCCTTTGGGTACTTCGCAAGATCTATTAGTCTTCTCAGAGTTGTTTAGTTTTTCGGAAGCTCTTTTTTAACGAACGTAGGGAATATTCAAACATTTCTAAGTGAACATGTAGTTTAAGAAAATTTATAATTTGACGAACTATGTTGAAAAAATAGAATTCGAACAAAGTAAAAAATATTTAACTGCTACGAGCTATAAATTAGTTTTAAATTTCATATATTTTACGTATTGCATTTTCTATTTCGTATTCGTTTCGGTTTCCCATAGATGTTTCACTCGATGAAGAGGTCAGGAAGGGGCCTGCCAGGACTTGGAAATTAGTACCGCGAATGAGCATAGTTTATAGGTTTTGCCCACGGTTTTTTCGCTTTTCAGAGAGTTTCGAAAATAGTCAGTATATAGGTTCTACCAATTTAGGAGTTATGGAAAGTAGGATCTCCGAGGGAAGGGTTTAGGGGTTTACAGATTAGAGAGTTTAGGATAGGGGGTTAAAGGGTAGGGAGTATCTAGATTCAAACCCTCCGTTTAGGCGGAGATTGGTTTAGTAAAGTAGTAGTTTGTTAGTACCTTTAAACTTGGTACCTTTTGTCCAGTAGTCAGCGTGGCCGTGGCGCGTATATACTCTCAGGGCCCTCCGTTCACGCGGAGCTTGTTTGTTGAAAGGTCACAGCCACGTTGCAATTCGAGTCCTTTTTTATTTGTTAGGGGTACCGGGGGTGGGTTTCGCGGTCGTGACGTTGGGGGTACGCGGTCGTAACGTTGGGGTACGCGGTCGTAACGTTCGCGGTACGCGGTTTAAGGGGTGGATTCAAACCTTCCGTTCACGCGGAGTTTGGTTTAGTAAAGTAGTAGTCTGTAAGTACCTTTAAATTTGGTACCTTTTGTCCGGCAGTCAGCGTGGCCGTGGCGCGTATATACTCTCAGGGCCCTCCGTTCACGCGGAGCTTGTTTGTTGAAAGGTCACAGCCACGTTGCATTCGGATGCTTTTTTATTTGCCAGCGTATTCCGGGGGTGGGTTTCGCGATCGTAGGGTTGGGGGTATATGGGGGAGGGGGGTGGGAGCAAACCCTCCGTTTATGCGGAGTTTGGTTCAGTTGTTCAATTCTGTACATTTTGGTACATTCAGTCCGGGGGCCAGTCTGTTTCTAGCGCGTATATACACTCAGGGCCCTCCGTTACCGCGGAGCTTGTTTCGTTGAAAGGTTATAACCAGACTGAACTCGGACTTTTTTGGTTAGGTTAACGCGCGCGAGGGTTGTGGGAGTGGTGGGTTTAGGGAATTCGGTGAGCAGGCGCGCGTGGGTTTCTATGGGTGTAGAGTCAAGGGGTATTAGTAGGGCAGGGTATACAGATAATCGGTGTAGGAATACGGGACACCAACCGATCGGCGTGGGTTGTGGGAGTAGGACTCGGGGCGTTTTTCGCTAGGGGTGTGAGACGCGGGTGCATCGGTTTTAAGGGGTTTATGGGTTTAGAGTCGAAATGTGTAGAGGTTCGGATCACGTTTAAGGGTAATCGGTTTCGTGCGCGTTAGGTTCCGAGGATCAGGGGGTAATAGTATAAGGGAGGGGGCTTTATGGTTATTCGGGTCTTCGGTGGCGCGGAAAGCGGGGTGTGGGTTCAAACCCTCCGTTCACCCGGAGTGGGTTCAAACCATCCGTTCACACGGAGTTTGGTTTAGTAGAGTAGTCTTATAGTACTTTATAGTACTTTGTATTAGATAATCAATGTGGCCGTGATGCGACCCCACCGCCGGGGGCCGTCGTGCAGAGGCGTGATCCTTCCAGCATGTCAGGGTCCTCCGTTCACGCGGAGCTTGAGTGCGTTTTAGCGTTATAGCCACTTTGAATTGGGGTGCTTTTTTATTCGCTTTTTTATTTGCTAGCGGATTCCGGGGGTTGGTTAAGGGGCCGTAGGGTGGGGGGGGGTACGGTAGGGTAGGGGGGTGGGCGCAAACCCTCCGTTTATGCGGAGTTTGGTTTAGTTGTTCAATTCTGTACATTTTGGTACATTCAGTCCGGGGGCCAGTCTGTCTCTAGCGCGTATATACACTCAGGGCCCTCCGTTGACGCGGAGCTTGTTTCGTTGAAAGGTTATAGCCAGGCTGGACTCGGGCTTTTTTGGTTAGGGTAACGGGTGTGGGTCGTGGGAGTGGTGGGTTTAAGTAATTCGGTGAGCAGGCGCGCGTGGGGTTCTATGGGTGTAGAATGAAAGGTGTAGAGGTGTTAGAATCACGTTTTGAGGGTAAGCGGTTTTGTGCGTGTTGGTTTCCGGGGTAATATTATAAGGGTGAGGGGTTCTGCGGGTGCGCGTTCCGGGGATTACGGTAATAGTATAAGGGTGAGGGGTTTTTTGGGTATTCGGGTCTTGGGCGCTGGGGTAAAAGTACAGGGGAGGGGGTGCTGGGATGGGGGGCAGGGTGGGTGGGTCTCGAAGTGCAGTCACCTCCTCGTGGTGAGACCTGGAAATTGGTGCTGGTTTTCCGTTGAGTAATCAGTGGAATACCGTACCAAGCTAAGAACTGCGCAAGAAATTTATGGTTCAATCAATTTTGAATAAAACTTCTAATCTGCAATTTGTTTGACATTTAATAATTTTAAAATAAAGATAAAGTAAGTATAGCGCGGTTGTACAGTCCTATTATTCAACATATAGAGAACATTAAGTTGTATTATCGTGTTATGCAATAAACTGTTTGATTGAAATATGCACGCTTTTATATGTGTTGCATACCTTCACAGATCATTTTCTAATAACATAATTTTCAAATCGCAAAAGATACATTTCGGGAGTAATTTAGTATCTTAAAAGTTTGCGCCGTGACATTTTGCAACTCGTAGTAATAGTTGCAACTATTGGTTTTCGATTTATAAATTTTATCACACATTTGAATGGTTAATATTGAATATAAAAATAAATATTGTTACAGAACTCGTGTGGACCTGGAAATGAACAACGGGACAACTCCCAGCATCGGAAATCTACTGAAGAAATTACACACATATTGCAAAATCAGATTATTTATTGCAAAATTGTTTTATACAATGTATTTTACAAAAATCATAATAAATTAGATTAATTTAACAGTATTACAATGCTTTACCATTTATTCCCTCTCCCATCTTATCTAAGATAATAATAAATAATGTACGGCAAAATTTAAAAATAAAATTCGAAAAAACTAGTACAAAACGCGAGAAAATAGAAAACGTAACGAAATCTGTTGAAAAATTCCGAGAAAAATATTCCCTGCTACCTCCTCGGTTGTTATGTTCTCCTAATACAAAATCGAGATTCTCAGAGCAAAGTTCGCTTCAGATTCGAAAGTTCCGCGCTCGGAAAATTCCGAGAAGTGACGTCACGTTCCGAGAAATCGAGAAATTCCGAGAAGTGACGTCACGTTCCGAGAAATCGAGAAATTCCGAGAAGTGACGTCACGTTCCGAGAAATCGAGAAATTCTGAGAAATGACGTCACGTTCCGAGAAGTCGAGAAATTCTTAGAAATGACGTCACGGTCCGAGAAATCGAGAGCGCGGGAAACATGTGCCACCTCCTTGCATGTCATGTTCTCCTGATACAAAATTTCAAATTCATTTCAAATTTTGCTCCGAAAATCTCGATTTTGTATCAGGAGAACATAATGACTGAGGAGGTGGCACGGAATATTTTTCTCGGAACGTGACGTCATTACTTGGAATTCCTCGACTTCGCGGAACGTAACATTTGTCAGAATTTCGCGATTTCACCTGTTATTTCGTAATGAATTTTACAAGTAATTTTTTATATTTGAAATAATATACAAAAGTAATCGTGGATAATTTTTTATTTAGAAGGTTTATTCTTAGTTTGTTTTTAATATAAAAGGCTCCACCTTAATTGTGTAAAATGTAATATTCGCCAAGACAGTACCAATTCAGGACTAAAATAAAAGTTCCTGCAAAATAAATCAGTACCTACATAATTTTTTAATTAAATTTCTTTATGCTGCATCATAAAATTTGAATTAATTTATTGTTGAAACTGAGAACTATTGTTGAAAGTGAGACTTTGGAGAAATAAAAATTAAGTGAAAAGATAAACGAAGAAAGTGTTTTTAAATTTTCGCGCATAAATTCAGTAACTTTAGTTTGCGTCCCCATCTATTGAAAAATGATTGAAACTGTTAACGAAGTAGTTCGACTGTTTACCGTACAGATGGAGCAGCTATGTCGTTCTTTCGCTATCTCTTTTTATTGTTGGTAAAAATGTGCGAGTTGTTTGCGAGTTTCTTTGATAGATGGCAGGCCTCATCAAAGTCAGTTACCACTTTTGCTTACTTGTCGATAAATGTTGGTTACCAGTTTGGACACTTTTTGGAGAGATGGCATCATTAACGTTATTAAAATGTTTTAGATATGCGGGAAATTTAAAAATGACTTTATTTATTGCAAAGATGAATTGAGTAATTATTGTATGGATTAAACAATAAGTGCCATCCATCAGAAGTAAGAATACATTTGTATATTTGGGAATACCAATATTATTATTTTAAAACAAATCATATCAATATAATTTAATATTTATATAAGAATTGATGTTTGAACATTGTTTAATTGACCACCTCAATATCCTTTATTGATTCCACTCTATCTCTCCAAGCTCTTCGTAGACGGAAATTTATATTTCGCAGTTAAATTACGAACAATTAGTCTGCTTTTATATTTCATCTATGGTAAATTACTTGAGTACCTTCTTTCACTGTTCTGATCATAACCATTTATGTTCATAACAACGATTAAAGAAGAATTATAAATATAAATGATATTTATGAAACAATTCGTTATGTAATAATCTTATTTAATGATGAATCGGTAATATTAAGAATAACATTAATTCTCCACGGAAAAATACTTTAAATGGAAGTTTATTCTGTTCCTCATCTGTGGTTACATTCGCATATAAGGATATTATTTTTGTCACTTGAAAAGCTAAATGAAATTATGAAATGTAAACAGGCAGACAAATTAAATACAAGTAGTTAATCTAATACAAAATTACGATAGAGAAGTATAAAAATGTTTACTTAGAAGCCGAAAAATTGGCATTTTGATTTATGCACTGAATGTTAGTACCAGGTTTACCGCTAAATGTTATGACAGTGCATCATATTGTGACGAATATCCCTTACATTAAATTTGCGGTCTAATTTTAATATAGTTATAAGATGGTTTTCATATTGCGTAGGCGCCTTTAGCTTAAGGAAGCGCCATCGGAAAAAATACGCTAAAATTAAAAATAGTAAAATTTCTTTGGAGGGGAAAAAACAGTCTGGTTCCAGACTTTATAGGGAATAGACGTTTTTACGCAGATTTTAGTAATTTTAAAATTTAAATATTAACATAATTCGTTAATTATAATTATTAACGTATTTTGAAGTTTTTAAAAAAACTCTTGGCCGAGAAACTACAATACATATTGTGGCGACGAAAGTTATCACTTACACACCTACTGGTGGTGTGGTCACTACCTTTCGAACTAGAATTCAAATTCAGCGTACAATTTTTATCTTTTTTCCTATTCCTAATCTAACTCGCAAACTGTGAGGTGCAATTGCTCCAAAGATATATTATGATGTATTACTCATTACTGAATAAATTAATATATACGTTAAAGTGTGCGATAATTAATTACGTGGGCACACCTACCACAATTGGTGACCATAATACAAGCTATCTTTCAAACAGTTGGTATTTTTTAACGTTTTTGTGACAATACATAGTTCTTTTGAATTAAGGAACATTTAAGATACAAAACAATAGTTAATGAATTTGAGAATATTCATTAAATATAAAAAACCAAAACTATATTTTACAATTTCGAGTGTTTTCAATTTTCCAGTTAATGACTAAAACATATGGTTAACCATGTTATAGTACAACAAAGATATAAAACATGTGCATTTCACATATCAGAAGTGCTCCACTTGTAAGCTTCTTCCTGGCGAGCTACTTTTGCATTCTGCGCTTCAGACCATCGTTTTTCATATCCATTACTTCTGTCAACTCCATCCCACCTGTAACCAGGTTTAATACCAAAACGATTTGGCATATTCGATCCTTCATATATTTTTCGATCTGAAAATATATGTAATTGTAAATTTATTAAAATATGATCATAAATACTAATACTTGTAGCAATTAAATCTAGAAAACGTGTAATACTTTACCTGGTTTTCTTTTTCCTTCCTTTATTTGTTTTTGTTTAATATATTCTAACATAGGGTCACCTTCTCTTTCTTGCTTTCTAAACCTCTTGTCCAAATCAGCATCATCTGCATATCTTGCCAGAGGTTTACTTAATTCATAAAGATCATCTTTCAGTTTTTCCTTGCGGTCTTCAACTTGTTTTAAACTAAGGTAATTAACATGTATTTTTACAATTTGTACTAAAGACATTAATATTTTATTTTATAGACTGAATTTAATATAACGTACCCTTTTTCCCATTTAGAATATTTTTCATCCAGTTCCGCTTGACGCTTCTGTTTCTCACGTTCTTCTTTTGCTTCTGCTTCCAAATTACGCTTTCTACCAGTTTTAGTATCGCGTATAACCGCAACATGACCAACTCCTGTAACTTTTTTGTTAAGCTAAAAAAAAACAGTTTTTTAATTTCATTAAAATAACAGCTGTCATAAAAAATAAAAGAACTAAAGGTAATATTTTTAAGTACCTTACTGAAATGTTTGGCTTCCTGCTTTTTGTGTGCTTCTGTTTCTTCTCGCAATGCTTTAGCATCTTGTAATCCTGCTTTTTTAACATCCAATGTTTTCTTCATTCGTTTTTCAATATTTTCTTGATGACTATCTTTGTATTTTGAATTTGTTTTTTTATTATGAGATCTTTCTCTATGTAGATGACTTTTAGAATCATTATTTTTATTCTTTTGGTTTTTAGATACTCTTGGAGAAGAAAAATCATCATCTGAATATTTCTTTTGTTTCCTTGGTGGGCTTAAATCATCATCAGAAATATTTTGAACTTGTTTTAATCGCTTAGTTTCATTGGTTGTACTACAGATGGTTAAATCACCACCTTCATCGTCAGCTACAATTTTCCATCTTTTATCTGAGAAATCAACTGATCCATGTTCATCTACTACACCAGCAATTTGGGGTGCATCTTCTCCATTGATGAAAATATCAAATTCATTTTTTTCTACTGGTCTCATATTCTTCAGATCTATGTCATCATCAATGATTTTTACTCTAGAAAACACATCTCAGAATTTGTACAAAAAAGCTGATAATCTTCATTAATAATTTTCTACACACTAAAGTTGTTAAAATCAATGTTTGATTTCACAGTGTGGTTTAAAATAGGGTATTCCTTTTTATATTTAAACATATCTTCCATGTAATATTAAATTAAGGAAATAGTAATAAATAAAATATGTTTAAAATGTATCAATTTATATTTTCAGGAAACTTACGAGGCAACTACTATAACCTAAAACATAAGGGTTTCATGTTGAAACTAGCAAAACAGATTACAATGTTTGCAAATTGAGACTTACGTTTTGGCTCCAGTTTCATGTTTTTCTTTTTCTTTTTTTTTTATCATCGCCATCTCCAGAAGACAAATATTTTTTTAAATACCCCTTTTGATCTATAATTTTCTTCTCCATAACAACCTTTTACGTTGCAAGTAGTTGCGGTTACGGGAACTAGCGGACAACAGAACAACTTATTATACAAATATTTCGTGTTGTGCCCATAAGAGGGCATTCTATTTGTTAATTAAATACCATGATAATGATTTTTAAATGCGCGTATGTAAAATTACAATCGTTATTTAAAATTAAGATAACAATTTTCTCAATTAAAAGTTTTATAGTTATATTATGCTTTTATTTTGAATCAATTCTTATGTAAAATATATAATTTACACATATAATTTTGTGATATGTGAAATAAACAATCTATTTTAAAGTTACATATAAATAATAATATTTTACATATCACTATGTTTACTTAAAATATAAAGTATTAAATATCTATAAATGCCATCGATAATCTTGAGGATTCGAACAAAAAATGTGATTAAATCAAAACTAAGAAATAGAAACATTTATTCAAAAATTTATATGTAAATATACCACATAATTATTAACCATTATAATTATTTTATTTGTATATCATAACTTTAAAAGCAATTGGGAAAACAAAATACTGTATGGTTGGTGTAACAAAAGATACCAAACTAAACAGAAATTATTAACGCAGATCTGTGCTTATTAAAGTTAACAAATTATTTATTGAGCGAAGTCTAAAAATTAATCATATTCGTAAGTATCTGCAAGTTTAGAATAATGCACACGTTTTTATTAATTTGCATTCCGGTGAATTCGAACGTCATATCGACCTTATCGGTTGAGAGCATCTGGCCCACCAAGTTGCAGGCAACAATCCACGGTACTCTGTATTAGACGAACGTTATCGACTTTATTCATCGACTGCGAGTACAGTCCGCTTAGCAAGGTGGTATTGAAATATGGTGAATCGAGATGATCTAATACTAAAACTTGTCACATGAAAAACTGGAAGCAGTTCTTCATTGGTTGGTGGAGGAAAGCAGGTAATTATGTCGGTTGGAGATGGAAACGACGACAGAGGTAGGGGAGCGAAAGTGAACATAGCTCCAAGAATGGGCAGGAAGAAACAGGCTCCTTGAGCCTGCAGCAGAAAGTTTTACGAATAATAGTGTAGGAGCGTGAATTATTAACATTTTCGTCAAAGTATCCTAGTTTCTGTACTGACCTGACTTGAGCTGTTCAAAATTTACTACGAAAAGTAGTTTGAAAAATGAAAGTGTGCAAGAACGCGTCGATTGCTCGATCGAGGAAAGCTAGTGCCGAGTGAGATCCTCGCGACGTTCCAAAGAGAGAAACGTAGTATGTGCAAGGTTATGGGTGTGCTGCGATCCAGTAGTGTGTACCCGTGATCCTCCTCACTGACATGCATGCGGTCCTCGCTGGAAAAAATTTTGTGCTCGCGACGACTCGGTGCATAATCAGTTACCGCAAAGCTGCCTGACGTGCGTGTGATCCGTCATCCTTGTTGTCGATCTTTGAATACTACTGTACTGTATGAAACCATGACGCGAAAGCTGAGCAAGTTTTTAATACTTTTTGACAACACGAACCTGTTGTACTTTCCCGGTCACTTTTTGTCCGGTCGGGTACTCATCGAATTGGACGATGAGGCTTAGTAAGTATATCTATATTAAATGTCGCGGGAAATTTAATATAATTTTATGAAATTATTTATGAGAAGAATAAAAATAACAGTTAGGTTGTGTAACTGTTAGCGAGGGTTTTACAAGATAGAGTGAATATTTTAGAATATTTAATGATTCTCAAGACAATACATCATTGTAGAAGCAATAGGTTGCTTATTGATGAATCAATCGTAAAAGAAACAGTGTTATTAGTAGATTACTTTGAAATGAATTGTCTTGAATTGATAAATTTTCATGAATCACATTATATCATACTTATATTTACAAATATTAAAATTAATGTAAGATTAATTGTATCGTACTAAAAGGACTCTTTTTCCAAAAGGAATTTTGATTAATATTTTTGATGCTTATAAGATATTTGAAAGTAAGTGAAAGTATATCGATTATGTCAAATAATTACATTTCGTCAGATTTATTTTAATTATGATTGATTCACATATCATCTTCTATAGTAGCTGCTAGTGGTAAATAATTTTCACAATGTAAATTGCGGTATATCCAATAACAGAAACCTGATCAATTAAACGGGTGAATGAAAATTAATTACTAACTTTAATAAATATTATGTATTACATATTCATACCTTGTTATGTGGGTTGACTTATTTATAAAATGTAATTACAATATATTTCAATGAAATTATAACTTTCTATTTGGTCAGAAATAATTACAGAAAAAATGTATATTATGTGAAACAACGTTTCCCGTTAACGTTCATACACTTTTTCCATTGTATAATTAATTTAACGTAACAGTTTCCAACGTGTCAACAATATTATACTACTTTCTAACGAGTGAAGTGAATAAAATATTCATACATCAGGATTGAAACAAATTTCTCTCAGTTTTAATTGATCCATTATTTATTATTCTTTATACCACTAAAAGTACCATATACTATACAATAACAAATTTAATTAATAACAATAAATAATAAATAATAATAATTTAATAATAATAAAATAAATTTAATAACAAATTTTACTTTACTATTTTACTATTTTTGATACTTTATCCTTGTTCAGCACATTTTAAATTTTGGCATTATTGCTTTTAATAATCTAGTATCGTAATTATATGTCTAATAATATACATAGCTAAATTAGATCATAATGTGTGGAATGTCTCTTTGAACGTTTTTTAACTCCATTGCACTTAGAAACAGATTATTTACTATAATATATTATACAAACGTATGTTTCATAAATTACATTAAAGCAGTTACATGATCTAAAATAGTTCGCTACGCTTCGTTCGCGTAACTCATTTGATTTATATCTTTCTGATTCTCATTTCTTCCTACACATATAGTATTTTAAAGGAAAGAAATGTTTTGAAGTTTTTAAATTTTGTTTAGAATCTGTTTTTTAATTTTATAAAATATAGAAGTTTAATATTTTATGAAAACGAGATTATAGGCCTTATAATTCGGTAGAATGCGGATTTTTATGCACTCATAGTTTTTATTACGTATGCTTAATAAAATGGAATTGATTTAGAGATTTATTTTATTCCCTGAATATTATAACATACAATTTACATTTCTGATGTTTTGTATAATATATATTTGCCTGTTATGTGTACTCTGTGTTTTTCTGCACATTTGAATATCCTATAAATGCATAAAATCCGTTTACTAACGAACATATATTCTTTGATTCAAATGGCACATGTTTTAATCAACAAATTGTGGATTTTTACGTAAATTCATAATTTTAAAAGCACAATTAAAAAAATTAAATAAGTTGAAAATTTGTACTTTACATTTTGTACGTAACAGATATTTTTTTAGAAATATAAATTATTAATAGCCTATTAATCAATAATGGTAACCAATAATGGAAATGTGCATATTTCAACTGCGACAACTGAACATCTCATATATTGTAGTTTAATACATCATGAAAATAAATTTATATAAATTGATTATTTTAATATGATGAGACTGAACGATATCATTTGTTATGTTGCAGCGTTTCGGGACTGCATTTTCATGTAATCGGTGAAGGAGTGGTGCGTGTACGTAGTCAACGCGCTGAGAGAGTCTATGACAAAGAAAACTACATAGATTTTCGTATGAGATTATTGGGTGAGCCAGGTAATGAACAAAAATTGCACTACGGTACATTTAATCTAGCCGTTAAGATGAAATGGGCACAATGTGGTTCGGATAATAAGTCTTGGATGATAAGTTTACTAACAGGAACATCTTAATTGATATTTTATACAAGTTTGCATAAACACAAATAATAGTAACTAATAAGGTTCAATTGATTATTAAGACCAAACCATAGGATAAATAGAAATTTAAATGATAGATTTTGATTTTGTTGAATATTATATTTGAGGAAAAGAAATTTATGGATGACTTACAATTAGATAGCTTGATTATCATCTTGTATGATTTGGTGTTTTCTAAACTATTTTGTTTAGGTATTAAAAGTCAATTTCATAAGATATTAAGAATAAATATTAATGCAGTTACTGTAGTTTAATCAGTAATTATTATTATTATCTTAATTTAATTATTAAACTTATAATTTTGCATTTCATAATCGTTGACGAACTTTGTTTTTTTCTGGCCATATTATTATATTTAATATTGAATATTAATGAAATGTCGATTTCAGAAATAGGTGCTGAATAAGTAGCAACTTAATTTCAGAAATGAAATCGTAAGAATAACACAGAGATAGTATAAGAATGTTAATTATATTTACAAATAGGAATCATACATTTCATTCAATGAGATAATGAACTTCATTATCAGATAAGATTAAATGTTCCATGTAATACGTCAATTTGTTTTCTTCTTTCTTTTTATAAAAATTACAGTTTTTGATAATATTTAGTAACCATTTTTAGTTACATAAGAATAATTAAAGTTGATAATTAAAAATTTAACAAAAGTAGCTGAAATAAATTTTTATCGCGTTAAATCATTTGATTCTCTTTTTCCTTATGAAATGTATAAGCAGGTATTTATACATGGGCTTATTAATAAACACAGTCAAATTTATGTATCTTATTACAAAATATTGATAAAAATTTCTCGTGGTAGTTTTATTTAATTCTATAATAAATTGTAATTAAATTGTCACACGAATAACCAGTAATTTCTCAATCTTTATATTACATAATATCATTATTTTTATATACAAATATTCTTACTCGTGTATTTATAAAAGTTATCAATATTCATTATGAAAATCACTGAGGAAGATATGATAAACTCATTTTTATTCATTTTATGGTTTTTGCCATGCAGTAAGTTAAAAAATTGAACAGCAGATAAAGTTATCCGATTTAAAGGTATGAACTTCATAAAAATGAGTGTATAAGGAGATAACATGACAAATCTAAGTGAAGCAAGTGAATAATTTGAGAAGAATCATTATTAACAATAATCTAAAGATAACTTAAGAAGTTGTTGCATAAAAAAATAGTCTATTAACAGAGAAAGAAATTGATAATTCTACATGAATTCATAAAAAATCCGGGTTGTTCAATTTTCATGAGAATAAGGAAAACATAAATTCAATCCTAAGACAAAATAAAGATACAGTTTCGTTAATATGAAATTGATTGAAAGCGTTTTGAATTTTGAACCTGCTCTTCTGTTATGAAAAATGAAAAACATGACTTATCATTTTTTCATAGTGTGGTCTTCGTATCTGAATAATAGGTATTGTACAAACTTTTTCTCTGCGCAAACGGCGCACCTGTGAGCCACGTGTCGCATAATAATGTCAAAACTGTTCTTGGTTCTCTGTTGCTGTTGCCGCGCGACACCGGAATCCAGGAGAGGGGCCGTCGCTGCTATCACCGGGGATCCACAGCTTTCCATTCAAATTAGGTCTGCCCCTGGGCCTTCCGTCTACTTTCTTGGGTAAACACGGATGGGTACAATATTACTGCAAGGCTGCACTTCGGGAACCCGGTGGTTTGACGCACAAGAATCAGCAAGTGTTTATCGTGATGAACCCCATCGATTTGAATTTAGAACCGCCGATTCTGGCGGTGAGTCCCTATTTCCTTTTACATTATGGATGATGTCGCATTTCATATTTATAGGTTCCCTTATTAGAAAACGATAGCGTATGAATAAAGAAAGAAAAAGCTGCCAGTAGCTATATTCCCATCGTTAACGATAATTATGTTGGCATTAGAGGCGAAATGTTGCTTTATAAGAAACTGAAATTTCTTTTTTTAATAGATACGTTAACTGGATATTAATGTTGCTTGCTAACAGTATAAGGTATTGACAGATTGGTCGTTAAAATGTAAACATTTGGAAAATTATTCTTGGATGGTCTATTATAGATGTTGATTTGAAACCACTTGTGTTCATGGAATCAAGGAAATGAAAACTCATTCTGCAAGAATTGTGTTAGATATGGTGAACAAGATGAATCATGGAAAATAGAACATGTTTTATAGTTTCAGTTTTTTAAATGGAATCATAGGTTTCATTGCACTTATTTTCATTAATTTATTTATATATACTGGTATGAAGTATTCAGTTTAATTACCCTTCCCATAGCATGCAAAAGCATGAAATCATTCATCAGTACGTTTATACAGGATGTTCGGACGAAGCTGGGACAAATTTTAAAGGGTGACTATCATTCGTTAAAATAAGACGAAAACCAAGAGTGACAAAGTTTCGTTTGAAACTTGGTTAATTAATTATTAACAATTAAATATCGACCCAAAATTCAATGGACTCAGGCAACCCACCGTACACTGCAATCTGTATGCGGAACAACGCACAGACGAAGTCAGGATCGTAGCAATAACAGAGTTACAACGCTTACCTCGTAGAGCCCAGGAAAAATTGTTCGTCACTCGAACGACGAGCGATATAAAATCAACACTTCCGTCATTTTCCAAAAAGTATTCAATAAATGTTGAATAACATTAAACCTATTTACTTGCAAAATTCACAAAAACATGTAAAAACTCACCCATTGGGATTTTCAATTAAAGAGGGTCAATGATCTTTTAAAGCAAATAATATTGCATTGTAATGAAAAGTTTCAACAGTTTAATTTTTCATACATCATATCGATAATTATAGTTATTTTTATCGGTGCGTTAAATTCTGGTAATTTCAATATCTCGTTTGTTTAAGCAAATTGTAAACTGAAGGAAATAGTGAACTTGCAGTACCGAATTACGTTAAATTGCACTTCAAGATATTAACCATTTGCACTTGAGAGGCGACTGTTAGTCGCCAAATGATAGTTTCACAAGTTTTCAGACTTTAGTTAGTTTGTTTATTAGTCAGATCCGGAGGTTAAATAGTAATATCTGTAAATTTTGGTATACTTAACTAAACTAAATGAAGTTTAATATAAGTGTATCTTAGTAAATATTTTGCACTTGAAAATCTTTGAAGTTAATATTGTTAGACGGCTAACAGTAACTTCTCGAGTGCAAAGGGTTAATATGTTGTGTAAGCAATACTGTGAATGCTTGATACACGTAGACAGCCGTGATGCATGTGTATCTTTTAATGCAAATTCGCGGATGGAACAATCGCTGTGCATGTGTGTTGTTTGATGAACATTCGCAAACGGAACAATCGTGACTTAGATACGTGTGGGTGCTTTATCTTTGTGTATTATTTGCCTTAAGAGATCATTGACTCTCTTTACTCGAAAATTCCAATAGGCGAGTTTTGACATGCTGTTGTGGATTTTGTAGGTTTAATGCCATTCAACGTTTATTGAATACTTTTTGCAAAATGGTGGAAGTGTTGATTTTGTCGCTCGAGTGACGAACAATTTTTCCTGGGCCCCACGAGGTAAGCATTGCAACTCCGTTATCGCTACGGTCCTGACTTCGCCTGTGCGTGGTTCTGCATACAGACGGCAGTGTTCGGCGGGTTGCCTAAATCTATTAAATTTTGGATTGATCTTTAATTGTTAATAACTGATTAACTGAGTCTTAAACAAGATTTTGCCACTCTATGATTTTCGTCTTATTTTAGCAGATACAATCACCCCTTGAAATTTCTTCCAGCTTCGTACGAACACCCTGTATATTTATTATCAAAGAAAAAAGAAAATGTGAATACTAATGGGAATTAATATACTTGTTCCTAACTTATTTTTTTAATAGAATTCATTATTCTGTATTGCTATAAATCATTTTTAGAATATATTGCTAATTTTGGAAGTGATTTAAGTCATTTAAAGTTTTAAGAAACATATTCTGTTATAAGTTACTCATAAGATTTTGCACTCGTTGTGTGAAATATTTTGTACTATGACAAATAGAATTTTTAATACATTTAAATGCAAAGTAGTTTGAAATAAATGAAAATTGTACGACTTGGGGAGTTAAAAAAATACAGAATGCATGTAATATGCAAAAAGTAGGTATATAAAATATTTAACACAAGATAAATTACAAGTTATAAGATTTAAGAAATGAAACAAATTTTTATCTATAATAAATTCTATTTCTTCGTTTATCTTTCGTTTATAAGAATTCGTAGTTTAATTACTAACACGCTAACACATTTCTAAGATCGTCCCGTATTTAAATCATAGCTCGCCGTAGTCACGTAAATTAACTGTGATTCTTGTATTTCACTGCATATTTTATTTTTAGCTTACGCTTTCTACTCGAAGCGTGCAGTTACACGAACCCTGACACACGCATCCTAGAAACACCATTGGTCGGTTAATTTTATTGAGATTGTGATAACACTGAACGTGGCATTATATACTTAACAATTTAATTTACAATTTTACTGCACGCAACACGGCCATTTGATTTCTACCCATCATTTAACGCTTTCGTTGTACATTTTGAGAGCTAGACCGCGTAGCGAGAGAAGCATGTATGCATATACTTACTTACTTATTGCCCGAATTGGAAAACAGGCAAAAAAGGTGAAAAAGAATAAACTCTTTGGAAAGGCAATCTTTGTTAGAGCCATATAAAAGAAGCAGATGCTGCATTGTTCTGCTTTTCAGTCTACTATACACATTCATGTACTGTGCACAGTTGAAAAGATTGCATCTGGAAAAATTACCGTATTTTTCGGACTATAAGATCCACCTCAAATTTGCAGGGTAATAAAAAAAAAATATTTTACTGTTAGTTTCGGTTCAAAAGTTTTATTTATTGTTAACATAACTCATACTAGCAATAATCAATGGATCTTCAATCTCGGTATTTTAATACTAGATCTACCAGAGTAGTCAAAATGACGGATTTTCTGCAGAAGGTATAAATAAAGATTTGTTTTCTGTGTATTCGAGAGCATTTTTCTTTGTAAAAAAACTGCGTCTTATAGTCCGAAAAATACGGTAGGGGTCTAGGTTCGTCAGTGCGGATAGATCCGCCTGATCTCGCACGCATTTTCGGCCGTTCTTTTTTTTTTTTGTAACATACGTTTATTGTGCCAATAAAATATGCAGAAGAAGGAACAAACAGAACAACAAAAAAACATAATCCTTAAACGTATAAATAGGATAATTTGGCTTATTTTTATTACTTAA
>JAOPTO010002300.1:0-57447 GCA_033822845.1 Tetrapedia diversipes
ATAACAAAAGCAAATAGAATCAATTGCAGCGCTCTGTTGAGGACAAAATGGGAGATCTCCCCATTCGGACGGCAAAGTGTTAAGAAAAATAGGGTGGAAGAGAAAACGATCTTTTTGAAAGGAATAAAAATTTTCTGACGATGGAAAATGTCATGATAATTGTTTTGTTTCTAGATTTTTTTAGGATTCGTTAAACGTTTGAAGCACCTGTTTATTTGTAAATTATAGAAAGTCAACGACAGAGAGTTTAAGTAATAGATCAGGTAACCGAAGACGAGTCGAAGCTAGGTCTTCGTTCTACGTAGAAGCGGCAGCGTCGATCAGGCTTCTTAACAATGTATGAGATGGCACGTGGTGCCTGAGATTTTCTTAAATTTTCCCGACGTCGCGACACGATTCGCCGGTGAACACCGTAAGGGAGCGTTCAGAATGGAAGTCGATCGTTAAAATTTAAAACTTCAACAGTTAATCGCCTGTTTAGGAAATTTATCAATCATTGAATAACAATTACAGTTACTATTCACTCGTTCTCTTAAACTAAAATACCTTATTTACTTTTTAATCGATGCTTTCAATCTTACATTGAACAGCTAATAATTGAATCATTGAATAATTGAAAACACCTGAAAAAAGCTAATAATTAAAAAGCACAGGATTATGTTAACACTTACCCAACCAAATTGGGAGATTTCCCATTTTTTCCTCTGTCATCGATTCTATTTACTTTTATTATTAATTAATCTTGAACTAGTATTGTTCACAGGTCATCAAGTGCTTTTTCTGCTCTTCCAAAGTACAATTTTTAATCAATTCAACTCCAGTTCAAGGCTAACTAATAACAAAAGTAACTATAATCAATATTAGAGGAAAGAATGGTAGATCTCCTTATTCGATTGGCTTGTTTTAAACAAAAGAATCGATCAATCGGTGAACAAACGAAGTGCGACAAACTCGTGAATAGTAAAGAGGGGTAATAGCGATCCATAATTATAATGAAATTACCATATTTCACGCACGTTCTAAGATTAAAAGTATACTCTCATGACTATTTCGCCTCATAAATATATTTGCTTCGGTAAAGAATCGAACGATAGCAGGAACGTTTCCCAGTCTGTACGCCACTTAATGCGTTGCATGCCGTGTAGCGCCGCATTACATCCACGTAACATCGACGTTACAGGGACGCGTGTACCATTCTCGTGATACGCAAGGAACTGCTTGCCACGAAACAGGAACCAACACCAGCTATCCCCAGGAGCGGTTATTAGGGTAATGCTTCGTTAATACGTCGAATCTTTTCCCACGATGTATCGATGTTAACGATTCCCCCCCACGAAAGGTGTTCTCAAACCGCAAGAATATCCCTGAGATTTGAATATCCCTTTACTTTAATATCCCTAATTACTGAGATTGAATCCATACGGGTGGTAAAATTTGAATACTCTTAGAGACACCTAAGCTTCATTTTATCTTTGCCTTGGTCTTCGAGACATTTTTGTCCTAGACGTAATTCCATTTCATTAAAAGGTCTGATTAAGTTCTGGCGATGGATAAAGAAGCTGTTATTAACAGCCTGGTGTATCCTTTTACAAGAAGAGTAGAATTCATTTGAAATTATTCAATCGACTTAAAGTTAAAGCAAATGTTCACAGTGAACCGAAGAATGAAGTAATCTCGAAAATAGCGAATGTTCGGACAAATTTATGAAAGGCATTGGCGGCAGGAAATAAAAATGGCTACAGTAGCGCAGAAACTAGGCCAGGCACTTTAGTATACCAGATCCATTGTTACAGTAAATTCCATCAAAAGTGAAACCCTTTGAATACACAATTAAGTGGCGCACGAAGAATTCATGCATATTACACATACGGCGCTAAGATCCTCGCTACGCGTGTTCCTGAAGTTTTACAATCTTCAAAGGAAATTCTTTAAAAACAGGCTGATAACCTTTATCCTGCCTCTTGATAAATTAAGAAAAGAAAATAGAAAAAATAAATAACAAAATATTTTGGTATTCATTCTCCTGCCTGAAAAGCATCCATATTTGAAAATTGTTTAACTTTTATTTGCTTTGCGATGTAATCAAAAATCGTGTTCTTTCAAACCGATTATCCAAACAGATCCGTCCACCGATTAATTCGGATAATCGACGGTATACCTAGTGTACGCATTAAATTGATTAAATTAAAAAAAGAAAACTGGAAAGGCAAATAAAAAAATGTTTCTTTCTATCAAGGTACACATTAAACTGATTAAGCACCATCTTTATCTTGCCTCTTGATAAATTAAGAAAAGAAAATAGGAAAAATAAATAACAAAATATTTTGGTATTCATTCTCCTGCCTGAAAAGCATCCATATTTGAAAATTGTTTAATTTCTGTTTGCTTTCAGATGTAATCAAAAATCGTGTTCTTTCAAACCGATTATCCAAACAGATCCGTCCACCGATTAATTCGGATAATCGACGGTATACCTAGTGTACGCATTAAATTGATTAACCCTTTTAGTATCGAACAAATTTAACGAATTTGCTAAGGTTTGGGAAAAAGCTCGTAAAAACAGAAGTAAGAATAATATTTTTACAAAATTCAACAAGAAGCATATTACGGAATAAAAGAAAAAATTGAAAACATTTACAATGTTTTATAAATTTATTTTGAGATAGAGCTCTCTCGCGATGTAAATAGTTAGTCGCCATGGTGTACGCAACAATATATCGTCGTTCGGCACTAAAAGGGTTAAGCTTGAAAAAAGAAAGCTGGAAAGGCGAACAAAAAAGTGTTTCTTTCTATCAGGGTACACATTAAACTGATTAAGCACCATCGTGAAATCACAGCTGCATCCTAACATTATTAACACGATTTTCGAATGCACAAGCGAGTGTGCTCGATCCCCTGAATTAATTACGCTGAATTAAAATGTTGCCCTTACGCCGATAATTATTCGTCGAGGATTCGCGAACGATGTGAAATTAATTAGGGCTGTGTTCCTCGAGTGTAGTTCACATCTCGATGACCCCACGCGGTTCCGCTTAACGAGACCGCGTCGATTTTCGTCGCGTATTTTCCGATCCCGCGACCCAATTCTTTCCACGTTTATCCGATATAAATCGGGCCGGTATGTGTGTCAAGAGATCGATAACGTTAACGGACACGGTATAATATTCAACGATTAATTCCGCGGGAACGTTGCACGAGAAACGTGAGATACGAATTGGAAGCGATGAAAAGCTGTTTAAGCGTGGAATTGTTCCGTGATAATTAGGGCCATTACCTGATGAATTGTTATCAATGTTAGATAGGAGGGTTAAAAAACTTAATAATCATCGAAAGCGAATAATTTTGAACGAATCGTGTTCGGTTCTTCTACCGTGTTTTATTTCAAAGCTTGATAATAATAATTGATGCCATTATTGAAACGTTTAATTGCAAACACTGAACGAATTGAAAAATGGTATCTCGAATAGAATATATATTAAGTTGGGGAAAAAGAAATTATTCATTATTCTTACATTTATTTTAGGACTTTATTCAACACGGTTCGGATTGTCTGATTTGGTTAAATATGCACCGTTTTGCATTTTATCAGAACAAAATTGTAAAGTATACCGAATTTTCTCTTGTTAACACTATTCCTACCGCGACATTCCCACGTAATACAGACTACAAATTTTTCTTAAAAAATAAACAATGAAAAAAGAAGTGAATATTGAAAAATGTATTACACGTATATTTGAGAAAAAGTTTAAAGTTTAAAGGCGATTCAATTACGTTGCATCTATGAAATTCTAATCGAAATTTTAAAAACGGTCATTTGACCGGTCGTGGTAGGAATAGTGTTAACTTCCATCTTTTACCCTATATAACTCACAATATATGAATCGATCAATCGAAAAACTTTAATCCTTTGCCTCTCATGGGACATCGTAATCCTAGCATATAATAGTTTCGCAAATTTTCAGACTTTAGTTCAGACCCGGACGTTAAATAGTCATATATGTAAATTTTAATATACGACTTAACTAAACTAAATGAAGTTTAATACACGTGAATCATAGTAAATATTTCGAATTTGAAAATTTTTGAAGTTAGTATCATTAAACGACTAACGGTCACCTCACGAGTGCAAAGGGTTAAAAGAACTATTTTCAGTACGGATTGTCGCTTTCCAACGAGCAAAAGTTTGAATTTGTTTAATTAATACTTTCAAATATATACATCATTACAGACATTTAACGGAAAAATAATGAATTTCTTTTTCCCCAACCTAATATTATAGACTGCGAATTATTAATCACAAGATTGCGGATTTTTATGAAAATCTAAGCTTATATAAGTGTAAGTAAAGTGCAGAAATTGTTTTACCCTTTAAAGTCGATAATATACATGTTCGGCATTTCTTTGTGAAATTTCTCACAAATGCATGAAAATCCGCAGTCCATTATTTAACCCTTTATCTGGTAATGTTGACCTCAAGTAACATATGTGTCTAGCAGCTTGCATGTGAAAGAGCAATATGCCATAATTATTTATGCCCATTGCATAAATTATGCTAATAAAGTCTTCTCAGCTCTTCACCCTCTTAGAAAGGGCACATGTACTTAACTTGGACAATTCCCAAATTTGTTTATTTGAATTTTCAATGCTTGTCAGATAAAGGGTTAACAACGAAGTAAACGTAAAGCAGGAAAAGGCTATGAAACGCACGATATTAGGATTCGTTTGGTTCCAACATCCCCTCGATTCTAGGACCTTCTTTAACTCAAAATCCTCTTAGACTCGCATATTAAATTTCACATATTGCCAACGTTTATTGTGCTCCCTGCATAGGCACAGGCACGCTATTTCTGCTGGGTGCAATTACATGTACCGTTGAACGCGCAAGTATAGAACATCATGGTCATATTGATCGTAATTACCTGTACCGTTAAATATAAGCCTGCTATTGAATGAAAGCTATGGTCGTCTCGTTTTCTCTTACATTGAACCATGCACTATACGACAACTATAAGCCACTGGACACTTATGTTATAAATAAACCGCGAATTTTTATAAGAATAAGCGAGAAGAGATGGAATTTCGATAAGGATTTATTTCACCACTTAAATTTTATAATTTACAATTTATCATCTGACATTTTGTACACTTCCTGTGTGTGTGCATTTCAATTTCATTTAAATCCATAAAAATTCACAGTTTAATTGTAAACAGTTGAACAAAATATTTCCAATGAAACGCTAAAAGTAATAATTAAATTTATACATTTTTATTTATCGACTGGTACAAACGCTTTCGTATACAAATAAAGAGTACAAAAATATACCAAAGGAAATAAAAAATGAAACACCAGTTAGCTATAAATAGAAAACACATTGGAGAGACTATATTTAACCCTTTTGCGGTCCGCGCTGCATTCGCAATTTCGTTTTAGCAGTTCCTATGTCGACGATGTGTCGCAGCATAGGACTGCAAAGGGTTAACATTAAAATCGCATTTGTTTTATTCAATTTGAATAAATTTCAGCGAAGTTACATCAGTTTAAAAATTGATTGAATATGGAAAGAGTTTTGTACAATTTTCGAGGCAAATACCCCACTATGCGCTGTGTCCAGTGACGCTCGACATAGGACCGTAAAGGGTTAAAGATAACCAGAGAGCTATAGAAAGGAAGCCACACAAATATTGGGTTGGAGGGAAAGTTCTGTCGTATTTTCCGTTTCCGTTAATTCATTTGGAACCCAAACACTTTGCTTGAAGACAAACCCAAGAGATTTAATGTGATCTCCAACAGTTGTATGACGAATGCCAAACTCTTCTGCAATTTCTCGACTTGTTAAACGTGGATTATTTTCCAACATGGATCGCAAAACATCATTATCGATCTTGAATGGCCGTCCAGATCGATCACTTTTTTGGAGGCTCAGATCCTCGGAACGAAATTTGCTAAACTATCTTTGACAAGTGCGAACATTTACAATATCTTTTCCAAATACCGCACATAAATTTTTACATGCAACCGATGCGTTGCTTCCTTTTTGGAATTCATACAAAATGCAGTGTCGTAAATGCACTTTATCTACTGACATGTTTTTCACTTTAAATGTCACAAGTAAATGATGAACGGCAAAAAAGGACTCCTTTTATATTATACAGCAGGTAAAAGAACAAAAAAAATTCCCAATCACTCGCTAGCCAGATGTTTTTTTTATTTACAAGAAAAATTACTTACCTATTTAAAATACGACAGAACTTTCCCTCCAATCTAATAATTAATAGCTTCGTTCCTGATCAACCGTAACCTTAATTTTTCGGTTACTCAAAGTATTCAAATGCAATCTCATAGAAGTTCGATCGAGATAAGATCAAGACGCACGATCTGTTCCGTCGACTCGTGGCAAGATCATTGTGATCGTTTATCGAGGGATCTCCGGCGGGATGGTCGTTCGACAATTCCATTCAGCTCGACTTTCGGCCATCTTATCCGCTTCGAATCCGCGATGGGCTCCCATTAGTTAATCAACGAAACGTCTCGTTAGCGATGTGGGTCACACACGAGCACATTTCCCGGTCTTTCACGGAGCTACCGTAAATCACAGCTCGCGCCGGTGCCTCTCCTTGATCCACGCTCTCTCTGTCTCTCCTCTCTCACTCTCTCCGCTTTCATCCTTGCCTCGTTTCCGGAACGTCTGGCGTCGTGGAGAGCACGCATCGCTGCCCCCCGACAATGGCCCGCCTCTGATGGCTTTCGTGTACGCGTAGATTAGCGTGAACGATAAGGTTTCGCGTTGCGAACACGTTTTTTTTTTTCGTCCCGATCGCCGATCCCCTTCGCTTAGGGAGGACGATCCTCGAAAATTGCTGAGTATCCGATAGCTAGGCTATTTCACCACGTTCGCCCGTCTTATTAATTTTCCCTTGGATTCTTCGCCAGGGGTTGGTTAGGAATGATTGACCCCTTGCACTATTCGGAACCTCGGAAAAAGTCAGGCCAAACGCGGCTGCCTCAATTGTCGGAACGCGCGTGCCGAAACTTGGGACCCATCTATATCCACGCGATGGAACTCTTGTGAAATTCAAATGAATTTGAATGAAAAACTTTTATATACACTTTAATTATCACGTAAGATTAAAACGAATTCTGAATAAGTAATAATAATATAATTAATTAATAACGAAATAAAAATATGTACAAGCAAATCTGCGGTAGTGGTATTTGAACTCAAATAAGTTTTCTGATTATCTCACTAATATCAAACCTAAAACTGAAAGACACAATATAAATAAACAATTAAATATCAATTTTGGCCGAAATTAAGACCACGAGTCAGACTCGTGATATTCATGTTTGGCTTAAAATTTTCATCACGAGTCAGACTCGTCAAAATAGTGCAAGGGGTTAAGGAATATTATCAGTTCTTTATTCTGGTTGATTTTGTCAAGTGTTTCTTTTTTTAAGATTTTCTACCAGAATGGTAGTTAGGAATAACCAAGAAATTTCCAATTCTTTATTATTACCCTCGTTGCCAATTTTTCTTGAACTTTTTCGTCATAGTGGTTTTCAAGAATGATTGAAGAATCCCCAATTCTTTCATATTCTATTTATACTATAATTCTATAATAATTGTTAATTTATTCTTGAATCATTTTCAGTTTTTATTTTCAGCTTCTGCATGAATTCTTTATTTCTCAATCGTTAACCCTCTAGGGTGCCATTTTTTCTAATTTAAAAATTGCACGCCTACAGTATTCCAAAGCATGTTCAATCAACCGATCAATAATTATTCCAATTTGTCACGAAAACATATCCAAGCATCCCTTAAACATCCTCAACCTCTGGCCCCGCAGATAGCGCCTGAATTCCGTCCATTCATTAATTACCCCGCCATAAAATCACGCCGCTATGGAGTCTCAATTACATTAGCGTAAAAAAAAGCACAGGTTATCCGGGGGCATTCGAAGTGGGCCGCCATGCAAACGCAACGAGCTCTAAATAATCCGAAATAAAGAGCGGAAAATCCGACGGATCTCGAATTATCCTATCCGCTCCCCTGTCTGTCAGCGATTGATGTAGTATTTAATGAAATTACTCGACATAATTAATACACGAGAGGGATTCGGTAACCGGAAACGTTGAGGCGCCACTTGTATCCGGAAGAGGGCACGGGGCGGGGGCCATTAATTACCGCGATTCTTAATTAATTAGCGCCCTTGCGCGAAGCTCGTCGGTTATCTCGAGCGTGCGTCCCGTCTGAATACAAGAGGACGGCCCCCGGTGGCCATTTTCCATTTTATCATTTCCATCAACGGGCCACGGGGACGTTGGCCGGCGAGAAAACGTTTATTAGTATTTCCCGCGTGTAAAAGGGATGCAATTTCGAAATGGGACGTCGGCGAACGCGAATGGCGAAACGTCTTCTCTACCGTTGCGTCTTGATGGCTTGGGTTCCATTCAAGCTCTTCGAGCTGAAAGAAACTCGTCCTTTCTCGATCGCGTGAATCATTATTCGGAAGTTTGGTCAAAAGTTTCGAAGCACAACGCGTTTTAAGCGGTTAAACTAAGAATGTACGGCAGCGGACAAAAGTTTAAGACTAGAGGGTCGAAGAAAAGAAATAAATTAATTAATGGGAAATAGCAGGATAAATAAAATTTGTATTATATGCTGATCAGTATTCTACTATAATGATGATAAAAATAGGTTTATAAACAATATTTGCATATCTTACAAATGTCTTAAATCTTTGACCGCTACTGTAGAAGCATCCCTAAGTTTCTAAGAATTCAAAGAGGAGGAAAATTTGTAATAGTAATTTCTAGGAAATTTTTTCACCTAAAATTGTACGGAAATACATAAAATTGTTGTTAGTATATACAGTATTAATTCCTATTTTATAAAAAAGTCAGTCAAGATGTAAACTGGAGAGTGCTTCCAAACTTTTGAACTATAATGTACTTCAGAAATTTTTATTCTACATACGTGGACCGTTACGTACATAAATCGTTCTTATCGCGTAATATAATATTAAAATATAGGAGAGTGTAGCAATAAAATACAGAAATATTAGACATAAAATAATATAATATTAAATTTTATTTTATTGTATGAGTTACGTTTCGATTCACGATTGCAATGATACGAATTTAATGATCTAATTCATACTATTTTATGTGAGAAAATTTTGCCTGCATCAAAGTTGACGTACATATGTTCCCCTTGTATTTAGTTTGAAACAGCACACTCCAGCTTGTTTCTTTATATTTTTCATTACACTTTTATGTTGCGCGGCAGTTGCACGCGAGCGATTAGTTTTAATTCCACGTTTCGTGTCATCCATCGAAACAAAGGGCTGCGAGTACGTGACTGCCATACTCGCCGTCATCAGTGCTACGTGATCTAGTAAATACGATTTCAACAGGAAGACCGAGCATTTGAATACAAAGATGGGGGACAAAATACCTCGTAAAGTATTGGGTCACTGTTAAGAGTCTTAGTACGTTCAGTAGCACACACGCGTAATACAACAAAATACTATAAATAAATTATATTGCTGTAAAAATTAGAAGCTATGTAATCCAGCGAACAAAGTATTTTTTCAGCAATTTCCTTCCTTTTTCGTTTACTTAATTCCAAGGAAATTATATGAATACTTTTATAGCGACTCCATGTATCGCAATATAAGGGTACTTATAGTATTGGAGCATCAAATCATAGGAATATTGTTAGATTCTGTATAATCCAGCGAACAAAGTATTTTTGCAGCAACTTCCTTCCTTTTTGGTTTACCTAATTTCAGAGAAATCATATCAACATTTTTATAGCGACTCCATGTATCGCAATATAAGAGTACTTATAGTATTGCAGCGTTGAACCATAGGAAGAAGCTATATAATCCAGGGAACAAAGTATTTTTACAGAAACTTCCTTCCTTTTTCGTTTACTTAATTTCAGGGAAATCATATCAACACTTTTATAGCGACTCTATGTATCGCAATATAAGGGTACTTATAGTATTGGAGCATCGAAGCATAGGAATATTGATGTATTGGAAATATTGGAGTATTGTGGTTTTTTGGTGTATCGTTTCACTGCTCTATCGAGGTATTCGCGAGCTAGCTTTGAAACACCAAACTATTTTAATTTATTTATCGTTGCACAAACGCGGTTTACATGATATCAATACAAAACTGAGAAATTATCGTTGGTTGTTCACGAACCAAAACCGTTTCCTAAACCAAATCTCACGAAAATATTGTGTGTCTCTCTTATTTAAGTTCAAGCAAGACAGATGAAAAGCGAGAAACGATCCGTTCCACTTTCTAGAATCAGTCTATCGATAATTCAATGACATAGAAGAAGAAGGAAAAGATGACGAAGATGAAGAGGAAGGTAACGTTTTGATCGTTACTCCTTTCTTTCTCTCAGACGAAGGTAACATGCGAAACGGTCCCGTGCAGCGAGGCTTGCTTCGCGAAATTCCGCGATAAATACGCAGGAAACGAGCCCGCATAACGATAGAAATCGATAACATCCGACGCGATAATATCGTTGGCGTCCCGCGGGTGGCGTTTATTCGAACGCGGCCGTGCTTTCGCCGCACCGCTGATTTCGAAACAAAGCCGAAACCGTCCCCGATAGTGTCATCGATTTATTATTGCTTTGATGGATTATGGAATCCGCATTATGGCCGCCGATTTCACCGACGCGAAAATTCGTGTGGCGCGCACGAATAGAGATCGGTAGAGAGAGAGATGTTGGGGAAATGGAGTGTAATTCAGTTGAATTTGTAAAATTTAACCGCTCGAACGAAATTTGTTAACAATATGAATGTTGCGTAAAGGTTACACAAAAAAATGAATCGTTCTGTGAAGCACTTTTTGGTAGGAAAAATGGCAACCAATCGAACGGTGTAATTAGATATCGGTAGAAATTCTGGAGAACGTTGAATAATAACGGGCTGATAACATTTCGAAACAAAGCTGAAACGATCCCCAATAGTGTCATCGATTTATTATTGCTTTGATGGATTATGGAATCTGCATTATGGCCGCCGATTTCACCGACGCGAAAATTCGTGTGGCCCCTCGGTTATGCCGCGTGCACGAATAGAGATCGGTAGAGAGAGAGATGTTGGGGAAATGGAGTGTAATTCGGTTGAAATTGTAAAATTTAACCGATCGAATGAAATTCGTTAACATCCACAATGTTGTGTAAAGGTTACACAAAAAAATGAACCGTTCTGTGAAACAATTTTTGGTAGGAAAAATGGCAACCAACCGAACGGTGTAATCAGATATCGGTAGAAATTCTGGAGGACGTTGAATCCTAACGGGCTGATAACATTATTTTTTGCCTTTTTCACATTATTATATTTTATTTATTGTTTTATTTATTTAATAAGATATGTTCTTGCGTAGCTCAGCTTTCTGAATAAGAAAGCTACTATACTTAAATCTCTGACTTTCGTACTACGATCTAGTGTTTTGGGCATAAATTAAACTTATGCGTTATTTATTTACGTTACTTATATTTTTATCTATTACATTTGCTTTTAGTCGTCTTGTTACCTTTTTGGATATACGCGGAAAATATACACAATGGATATTCAGTATATTCTTACGCACTCTAGTATAACTTTTATAAACCTTTGCATCTCTAAATTTCCCATGAACCTATCCCCGCTTTATTCATAGCTATAACGTCCTATTATTGCTATCGATATTCGCTAAAAGCGTTCCCGTGTTTTGGCCAACGATATTCAAGGAGAAACACACGGAACAGTGATTGATGAAAAATGTATTCCACGACGAGCACCGTTCGCAGTGAAATTTCACCTAAAACGAACCTGTTTACCCTGAAACACCAGCTGTTTCTCTTGTTCGAACTCGCTGTTAAACCGAATTACACACCATTAACTCTAACAATCATGTCCCTTAACGACTTTTTCCGTGAACATTTACATAATCCTCGGAAAAAAAGAGACTGCGAAACGTTGCGCAGTTTAATTGGGTATTAACGGTACCGATTAATTACGCTCGCGAAATCTCTTACACCATCAATTAACCAGGCCTCCTTTATCGTCTCTTTTATGGTTGTCCACCACGTACTTAGACAGCACGATAAATGGTACGGTGGAAAACTGTGGGTTATTATCCGCCAAGATTCTGAAGCGAGTTTTTTTGTTTTTTGACAAAAACCGACATCTCCTTCTTCGCTCTGTGGTCAGATCTTCCAGGAACAATATTCTTGATCTGTGGGTAACGCGATTTCTGGTTACTCGTTATCTCTAAACATTACTACATCTGCTAGCAATCACTCTAGCACTTCACGGTTATGTGATTTTCAGCTACTTGAAAATCTTCGATAGCTCGTGCATAATTTCGAAAGTTAATCGACGTGAGCACTTAACCCTCTGCACTCCGTTGTCCCCTCTCAGGGGACATTAGAATTTATTAGTGATTTCGGGGAATCCAACTTATCCCATCGCAGCCGTTTCAGAAATGTATGTTTCTGTGGAAGTTTTCTGCTAAAATGGCACAAGATATCAAATCAAAATATGGTACGGTTACCATGATATATTAAAAAATTAGTGATCTTGAGGAACTGAGAATACGTCCATCCAAAATACGTCCGAGATGAGGCGGAGTGCAAAGGGTTAAGGGGTTAAGTTAACACATTGTTGACCGGTCACGAGTTAATTCGTGTCTTCCTGTTCAAACGTTGTTGACCGGCCACGAGTAAACTCGTGATCGATGCGCTTTTCTTTGATAATTGTTGTTCAGCCCCGCGTTCATACCACAGGCTGTGTTTTTCGCTAATAAAACCCGACAAGTCGTGTTTCTTTTGAAATAAAAAAAGAAAAAATTGTGTGACAAACATCGCTTCATCGATAAAAATGTTGCGACGATTTTAGTAACGAGCAAGTTTGCCCAAAAACGTGCGGCCCCAGGCGTATGTCTTACAGATTTCTTAGCAATGTGTTAAGTTTAAGTTAAAGATGTGTAAAGAAACGGAAGCTTTGTATTCCTATATGGAAAACAACCAAAGGGATACACGCATACATGCATACACTAACGGAGTTAACGTGTTCGGAGAAGTGTCGAGTGAAATGTAAACGGTCGTCCTCCATTTCCGAAACAAGGAACTCGTCAGTCCCTCGAACAGGCGATCTACTCGAGCGTAGCAACCGGGCACCATGAATTCTCCCGCTGAAACGGTGATCAATTCGACGACAGTAGCGTGTGTCCCGCGTCCGCCATGGGAGATCCATGGTCGCCTCGGGTGTAATTAAACGCGGCGCAGGCAAATTGCATTCGTTGCATGCGCCATCACGCCGGGGGCCTTTAGCCCGTTTGCGTTCGAGTACGTGCCCCATGACTCGTTCGCAAGCTATGAAATCGAGGCCGAGGACCGTATTTGCGAGAGCTGCAAGTTAAGTATGAAACTTCATACCGGATACTCGCATAATCTATACTCGCTATAAATTTAACACAATTTGTATGGTTATCGCTGACTGAGTTTCGAGTGTAAAACTCCGTCAAAATATTGTTACGTTAACAGTATAAATGTGTGACAAATGAAACGATTAATAATTTTTCTACCACAACCGATCGAATGACCGTTTTTAAAATTTCGATTAGAATTCCATAAATGCAATGTAATTGAATCGCCTTTAAAAATAAATTTAACAAAATTTGTATGGTTATCGCGGACTGAGTTTCGAATGGAAAACTGCGACAAAATATTGTTACGTTAACAGCATAAATTTGTGACAAATGAAACAATTAACACTATTCCTACCACAACTGGTCGACTGACCGTTTTCAAAATTTTGATTTGAATTTCTTAGATGCAATGTAATTGAATCGCCTTTAAATATAAATTTAACACAATTTGTATGGCTTTGGCGGATTGAGTTTCGAGTGGAAAACTGCGTCAAAATATTGTTACGTTAACAGTATAAATGTGTGACAAATGAAACGATTAATAATTTTTCTACCACAACCGATCGAATGACCGTTTTTAAAATTTCGATTAGAATTCCTTAGATACAATGTAATTGAATCGCCTTTAAACTTTAGTCTTTTCCTCAAATACACGTATAATACATTTTTCAATATTCACTTCTTTTCTCATTGTTTATTTTTGGAGAAAAGCTTGTAGTCTGTCTTACGTGGGAATGTCGCGGTAGGAATAAGTACAGTACGGGACAAAAGTTTAAAACCAAAGGGTGAAAGGAAATAAGTTAATTACTTAATAAGAAATAACAGTATAAATAAAATTTGTATTCTATTCTGATCAATAAATAGTAATCTACCATAATGACAATAAAAATGAATAGATAAACAATATTTGCGAACCATAAAATTATGTTTTACATTGGCCAGTCGTCTTAAACTTTTGTCCGCTACTGTATACACGAAGTGTCGATAGGAATAGTGTTAAATTGAGTAAAGGGATGAGAAGGAAGCGAGCAAAGTCCAAAATAATCAAGAAAATCGCGTGGAGCATGTAAAAATATTTAAAAATATAAGACTAAAATTTAACTTAAAGCACTGCGGTTTATTCTGAAAATTCCAAAGATGAACGTAAGCTCGGTTTTGTTTGCTGCGACGCAAAAATTTCAAGTTTTCAAACTGCAAAGAAAGAAACCGCAAAGAGGAGAGCGCGCGAAAGAGGGAGGGAAACGAAGCGAACAATGAGACGAACAAGAAGAAGGTCGGAAAGTGGCCACATAAACGGTGGCGTGTAAAGGTATGAAAGGGTGAAAAGCTTAGACGAATCAACGGGACGGAACGAAAGTAAAACAGTGAGGATAAATAAGAGGGATGGTAAATAAGAATGGAAACGATCGCAAAGGAAAGCGTCCGAGCATTCGAGGAGAAGAGAGGAGGAAAGGGAAAGTCGAGGAGCGCGAACAAATAAAAAACGCGAAGGGTGAAGGGGAGAGGGATAAAGAAAAGGGGTACAGAGGTATGAAAATGAAAAGATAAACAGAGAAAAGGACAAACAGGCTCGTATGAAAGACGCCGCGAGCGTAATGCGCGAACAAACAAACGCTTCTTCTATCTTTGCGAATATTCATAAACGCACGAAGCAGCTCGTGCGCGAAATTTCGTTTAAAATTCCGCCCTGCATTTTCACGATCGAAGGATGCACCCTTTGAAGTAATTTCGATGCATTAACATTTGCATATAAAGGGTGACTGAAATACAACGACTCATAGATTACGAAAGAATATTTTTTATTTTAAAATTACAAAATTTGGATGTAATAGGTGTAAATAATTAACTTTTTAGGATCGACGCGCCACTATAGTGGCTTTCGCGGATATCATCTCTTTATATAACATACCCAATTGTATTATTAATTATTAAATAAGGAATTGTAAAAGTTAAAGTGTGCGTAATGTATTTTAAAGAAAATTATAATTTAATCGTCAAATATTTCATTCCAATGTACTCGCACAGAGAACGGCGTTATCCGTCACATATTGCAGTGTTGTACCGCTTATGCGTAATTCGCACACAATTCAGCCGTACCTAAAACGTTAAGATTACAAACAATCGAACACCTTTGCGTTCGAGAAATATTAAGTTTGGAAGGAACTGTCTTGGTCCTGTCTGGCTCGACTGATTAATCTAAACTGTATTCAGTTTTCTATCTTACATGTTAATTTTTCACTTTTACGCGACCGCAAAAAATATGGTAATTACGGTACCGTAGAAATGAGACGCAGAACCTGCTTAAATATACCACTGAAAAATCAATCGTGCTCCTACGTTTCCCGAAGACCGGTTCGAATGTCGCTCGAAACCTCTTTTATCTGTCAGCCAACAGCATTACGAACACGTATGGTCCACGAAACGCGCTGCAAATTCTCACCCTTTTGCCCCGACTCCGTGATACCGTGACAGAGCAAACACGCGATCGATCTGAAACAAACCGCTGGCGCGAGGCCGTTTGCATCCTCGAAAACCGTGGGCATCTTCCACGAACCGGAGCGGCAAAACGAATAGAGGGAGAGGAACGAAACGTGGTCGTGAACGAGGAAGGAGCGAAGAACACGAAAGGATCGGCCATTCGATCGCTCGTTAAAGCATGGCACACGTGAAAGGGCAACTCACGGCGGAATCGTTGGTTGCGCGGCAAAAAAAGGATCACCGAACGGGCATCTCGTGAGAAGCGGCGCGAGCAGATACGGCCTTGCAGAAAAACGAAATCCCTGCGAGGGGGAAAGAAATTTTCTGGAACGTCCGCTTCGCGTTTGCTTTTTTTTTTTTTACCGTCCGCCGACCAATCGCGGGTCGACCTCGCGGTGGCCGGCAATAAAATTCTTAAGTGCTGGGAAACGGGACGAATAAGTCCCGGGGACTCTTGCCGCTGTTCGAACGAAATAAAACGGGCGAAGCAGGGGGTTGGAGAGGCGAGGGGGGAAGTACATTTACGCGCGCGTTACACACGCGCAGGTTTCCTTCCGGATGCACCGGGCGAAGTTTCATTTCGTTTCATTTCCGTCTGCACCTCACCGAACGCGACCGTCCCGTTTCTTTCTCGTTTTGGAAAGAATTGCGATCGTTGTAATTACCGATTCGTGCTCTCTGACGTTTTATTGTTGTGCCTTTATTGAGAGCAGATCGTTGTGAATTGGAAACATGGTAGCAACGAGGATGAAATGTGGGAATGTTAAAAGAGGGATGCGACAGCGATGAAGATAATTAAATTGTTGTTGTTGTTCGTCGTTATCGTCGCGTTTTGCAGTTGACGATGAGAGGGAAAAGAAGAATCAGAAAGTTGTTGTTATGTAAAAAAGGATGGTAATTGTTGTATTCCACTGTAGGTTGCAGGTTATTTTTGTGTATAACAAAAGTGCAACTTCGAACGGAATAAAAGTAGACGTACGTCCTAAGACAACTCAAACTGTTCTTATTTTCAAGAAAGGATTCGAGGCTTTTATAAATTTTAAAATAGAGAGGAGGTTATTTTCGGTTAGTGGTTAGTAAGGGATGAGGTGACAAGGTTTGGAAATGACTCGGGAGGGTGAAATCATCGGTTATCGGAGAAAGGATTTTGGAATGTTTACTGGAGGATGAGTAGGTAGTCTTTATTGGGAATGGAGTTTTATATTGCTAAACGAAATAGACTCTTATTTGTGAAATAATACTTTGACACTTTATCATTATTATTATGTAACACGAGGAACAACAACCCTGACCGAACCTTGCAAGTTTTGTCACGAGGCAAGCAAAACGCAGTGGTCGAAATTCCTACAACCCTTTGTTCCGTTGCTCAAATTTCGTTTTCGAACTTTCTAAAATGCCAGATGTGACGTGGGTTTTTGATAGAAGTCCTTCAGAAAATACGTTAAGAGAAAGCTGGTTTATGGTTAATTTTTCCTTCGTAGTATTTCTGTATTCAATTTTCAATAGTCATTATGATAGATTACTATTTATTGATTAGCATAGAATACAAATTGTATTTATACTGGTATTTCTTATTAAGTAATTAACTTATTTCCTTTGACCCTTTGGTCTTAAACTTTTGTCCGCTACTGTACGTACAGTGGCTGCGAAAAATATCTGCAAGCGGAAATATATCCGAGTTCCCTTTAGTATTTGTGGACACAATCCGATACACTATATTTGCTATTGCTTAACAGTATTTTTTGATGCGACTAAGTGTACGACTAATACGTTAAGAGAAAGTTGGTTTATGGTTAATTTTTGCTTCGTAGTATTTCTGTATTCAATTTGTAACAGTCTTAACTTAAGATAATACTATGCGTTGGCGTACGACGTAATACAAGAGGAAAAAGGGAGAATCGAAGGAAACAAAGGCGGAAAAGTGATCGTCATCGCTGTTGCGTTAACGCTTGCACGTGCACGGGAAGGTTACGTCTCGGATACACCGGCGAAATTTCGTTTCGTTTCACTTCCGGCCAAGCACCGTGCCGTTTGTGGAAGCGAAGACGAGGAGATCGAGCTTCTGCGAGAAATCTCGACGTCTCCGGCGCGCGCCGCGCCCCGCGCTCTCAAATATCGAGCGACTTTCACTTCTCGTTGTGTAATCGTGCCCCGAGAATTCTGCGATAATTAAGACGGCTCGCGTCGAACATGTGATATCACTTGTGACGAGCCTTTCTTCGAAGGTGGCTGGGCTATTTATTGAAATGTACAGGGTGGATCGGTAAAATCGGACGCGATTTAAGCATCTTTGAAATTATGGAAACGAGAAGATAATTATTTCTTGTATACAGTTTATATATATATAGGAAATCTTACTTTTTATTTAGTGAGAGAGTAGAGTTCGAATGTAAGCGAAATAAAGTGAAGTTCTTGGATAGTACTGTATATTTAAAATAGTAACTTAAAGTAATTTAAATAGTAATCTAAAATAGTTTGATAGTAACAATTTTAGTATTATATAGCTTAATGGTATAAACAATTTTTCAATTGAACATTTAGCCAACCGAATGGGGAGATCTCTCATTTTTCCCTCAATAAAGCGCTGACATTGATTTTATTTACTTTTGTTATTAGTTAGTCTTGAACTAATGTCCTGAAGACACGTAGCCATCAGACGTTGAGGAATGTGTTGTTAATAGTAGGCGTGGAAAAACCTAGGTATAGCGAGCAATGCGTTGCATAAAAGATAGGACTTTCGTCCTGAAGGATCTAACCAAGAAGAGGCTATGTAGCTATGTAGCCCTCCGGAAAGAAGACTGTGGTTAACCACACGAGCACTTACCCCAGAACTTCGAACTGGAAAAGTTTTTTTTTTCTTTAACTGATTTTAAAAAACTAGGCATAGCAAGCAATCCAACGTTGCGTCGCTAAAAAGATAGGACCTTTGTCCTGAAGGATTTGGCCACGAAGTGGGGAAGGCTGTGTAGCCTTCCGGAAAGAAGACTGTGGTTAACCCCACGAGCACTTACCCCAGAACCTCGAACTGGAAAAGTTCTTTTTTTCTTTAACTGATTTTAAAAAATTAGGCATAGCGAGCAACCCAACATTGCGTCGCCAAAAAAATAGGACCTCTGTCCTGAAGGATTCGGCCGCGAAGTGGGGAAGGCTGTGTAGCCTTCTGGAGAGGGGACTGTGGTTAACCCCACGAGCACTTACCCCAGAACCTCGAACTAGAAAAGGCGTCTCTTTTTTTTTTTAATTGACTCTAACATACAATTTTCTCGCGTCCTTCACCATTTTCTGACACTCATCCGGTTCGAAATACTTCTCGCTACGAAGTATTTTCAAATCTTGCAACAAAACCCGACCCATTTCGAGAGCCGAAACTTGAGTTCGCACGGCAAGAATTACGGTCCTGTACACTTGTTGAAAGCGGGCTTCCGCGTCAGGAAGCAGCTGGCGCTCGCAAGAATACACCGGTTTCCGGAGCCGGCAAACAAGCGAGAGCGAAACGTTGGCGCACGCCAGGAACGGCGCGGTTCCGTCGAATCGATGTGTGTAGCCCTCGCGCACCGGCCATTCGGCCCCGACATGCATCGAATATGCATTAAAACGAGCCAGCCCCGAGCGAGCGCGCGAAGCTGGAACGTTGAATGCCGAAAACCCGGCCGGGGGTTCAATTAATAATTTCCCGGTTTTATTTCCTGTTCGACGCAGACGGAGCCGTGTTCGACAGTCGGCCAGCCCTCGTTCAAAGTCCATCACGGGGTGTGTTGATTATTCAGTCTGCAATCGCTGTGTCACGGGATATCACCGTTTCTTTCTTTCTCTTTTTTTTTTTCGCGACGATGGACAAGGTACTGGGTTGGCTAAAAAGTAATTTCGGTGCTGGTTGGTCTTTCAGCAATACGCTGTTTCTAATCCGTCGAATGTAAATGTGTGTTCTGAATGTCGATACTCTGAAATTAACGCTGTTTGGATTCAACGTTTGCTCGAATTAATTTTGTGCCAGAAGGATTTCAATGTTATCGTTTGGATAATCAAAGGGTTGTTCTTTTTAGCGATGATGATTTTGTGAGGGATCTTGATCATTTTTGTTGGATGATTGTGGGAAAAATTAGGAAATTAGTTGTAGTAAAATTGAAAGGTAACAGGAATAGGTTGTCAAGTAGGAAACCTTAAACGTTATATATTTTCAAGAATTCTTGCTTAAATGAAACATCAAAAAGTTTAATATTGCAACAATGTAGGATTAACGGACTACCAATTTAGTAACGCGAATCAAACAAGCGTACCGGCGACATTCTCTGCAAGCAAATATAATCGTACACGTTGCCGGAAGCTAAACCGGACATCGTTCTAGCCCAAAATTATGCGCTCTTGTCGAATGTTCCACAGCACGTGTTACACATGAAAACGCAATCTAAATGTATCCATCGGATATTGGAACGTTTACATTGAAATAGGGTGCTAATCATAATCGCCATACGATTGGCCATTATTGGGCTAATCGTTAAATCTACAATTTCTAAGTATAGCTTTCTGCGATAAAAAATACTACGCGAAGAATAATTCAAACGCGAAACATAAGCTTTCAAATGAAGAATAAAAATAGAACAGAAAATTGTTCGATATTCTACAGATAATTTATTCCATTTATTTCTAAATCGAAACGTTTACCCTGGTCCTAATCATAATCGCCATACGATTGGCCATTATTGGGCTAATCGTTAAATCTACAATTTCTAAGTATAGCTTTCTGCGATAAAAAATACTACGCGAAGAATAATTCAAACGCGAAACATAAGCTTTCAAATGAAGAATAAAAATAGAACAGAAAATTGTTCGATATTCTACAGATAATTTATTCCATTTATTTCTAAATCGAAACGTTTACCCTGGTCCTAATCATAATCGCCATACGATTGGCCATTATTGGGCTAATCGTTAAATCTACAATTTCTAAGTATAGCTTTCTGCGATAAAAAATACTACGCGAAGAATAATTCAAACGCGAAACAAAAGCTTTCAAATGAAGAATAAAAATAGAACAGAAAATTATTTGATATCCTACAGATAATTTATTCCATTTATTTCTAAATCGAAAATTTCGAAAAATTCTAACCAAGAAACTTTCTAAAGTAATACGTTTTCTTGCTGCTCGAGCAAAAAATGTTAAATATTGCGGAAAATTTGGCTGTACATAATAATGAACGCAGACTGTCGTTTTAGCATATTTCGTCGACATTTCGGAACGGAGCCCGGCGAAACTCACCGCGGGGATATTTCGCTCACGTAATCCACCGATACACGTAATACATACGTAATTGTATAATGTCGAACGAGTTTTAGAGGCTTGCTCGTGAAAGTGCAATCGTATCGGGCCGATCGGAATTCGGCGTATTAAAGTTACGTTTCTGCATCTAATTCGCCGTAATATTATGTAATAAATTAGAATGTAACGAGGCGTTGATCCGCAGCCAGGAAATCCTGTCTGCATTTCTTGCCGCTCCCGCCGGTTGTACACCCACCGTCGATCAACCCGAGTGTTTCTATTTTCCGCGCGTTTTGCATTTCGAACGAACGCCGTTTGTCATTCCCATATAACACACGAATTTCTTCGCGTTTTCACTCTCACTATTATAGGAAATTCCACTTTTATTTATTTAGTGGAGTGAGATAATAGGGCCCAGGTGTGAATAAAGTGAAGAGTTTAGAATATTATTAATATATATTTGAAACAGTTTAATAGTAACAACTTAAACGAGCTTTCAACTTAGCAACTATAATATTTTTACTTCCTTCAAAATCACATTCTTTCTGCTTCGCATTAGTATTTTCAAAACACTTGTTTCCTTTCTTTCTAATTGTCAACTTTTCTCACTCGATGCATTCGGTCACGTTCACCAAAAAATTCCTCATTCGCGACGTTTTCTCAAGTTCTCATCTTTCGCGCCTTAGAAACACTCTAATCCAAATATTCACGGCTATCGCTTGACTCTACAACTCTTCACATTTCCCTAAACTCGCATCCACTCGATCGTATTCCTACACTATTTACAGTTATATTTCGCGCTTACGTGTAATTTACTGTAAAGTAGTCGACATGATGTATCGCTCGTAAATATTTGCATTTTATTCAAACGTGTGAATAGTTTAAAAAAAAAAGAAACTGTTCTTTTTTACATTAAACTTCATTTATTAAAATGGAAACACACAAAATTGACAGCTGCTTAGCAATATTCAAAGATCCCACATTTTTTCGATTACTAAATTCTATTTTTTACTACAACCAACTATGTGGTAGAGTTACGTTCCTTTTGTACCTCGAAGGGGGTAAATCGAGAGGGTAAGTCGGGAGGGCGTAAATCGAGGTGCGAGCGTATCTCTCCTTTCTTCAAAGTCGAAGTCGGTATGAAAGTTCAATAATCTTGCCCCGTTGCGTTATCCGATTACGAAACACTTGCCTTGAGGAACACGCTGCTCGATGCAGTTACTGTGAGATAGTTTCACAGGGAACGAACGCTTTGAGCAGCTTGCGCGGTGGCATAAAAACGGGTGTAAGCTGAAAACTGGGTCAAATTCAAGGACTAACTTTTGCAGAAACTTCTGTGCGTGTTGTATTCCCCGTCGAAGTTATGCCCAAGCTTTATGAAGCACGCTGTACTACGATCCTTTTTAGAGACGGTTGTTGCTTCCGATGCGAAAACATTTAACACTAGAACTACCAGAGCAGCCAAAATGACGGATTGATGATTATTCATAGCAACCTTATAAATTCACTTTACCAAATTAACTCCATCACCTTATCTTCTATTACACTTTCCGCGCGTTATTCTATTCTAAATTTGGGAAGTCTTACTTTTTCGTATTGTATTCGATATTTTTTCATGTAATTTTCAATTTCATCTTTTCCATGCAAATAAGTACACTGTAATTGTCATTGGGCGGAATTGCGATGGGGAATGCGTTTTAACTCTTAACGCTAGATTTCCGGGCATTTCTTGTAAATCTACTTCTAATACTCATATATTAACAGTAGAACTACCAGAGCAGTCAAAATGACGTATTGATGATTATTCATAGCAACCTTATAAATTCACTTTACCAATGCTTCCAAAATTTACTATGATTTTCTGTGTATTCGATATTTTTTCATGTAATTTTCAATTTCATCTTTTCCATGCAAATAAGTACACTGTAATTGTCATTGGGCGGAATTGCGATGGGGAATGCGTTTTAACTCTTAACGCTAGATTTCCGGGCATTTCTTGTAAATCTACTTCTAATACTCATATATTAACAGTAGAACTACCAGAGCAGTCAAAATGACGTATTGATGATTATTCATAGCAACCTTATAAATTCACTTTACCAATGCTTCCAAAATTTACTATGATTTTCTGTGTATTCGATATTTTTTCATGTAATTTTCAATTTCATCTTTTCCATGCAAATAAGTACACTGTAATTGTCATTGGGCGGAATTGCGATGGGGAATGCGTTTTAACTCTTAACGCTAGATTTCCGGGCATTTCTTGTAAATCTACTTCTAATACTCATATATTAACAGTAGAACTACCAGAGCAGTCAAAATGACGTATTGATGATTATTCATAGCAACCTTATAAATTCACTTTACCAATGCTTCCAAAATTTACTATGATTTTCTGTGTATTCGATATTTTTTCATGTAATTTTCAATTTCATCTTTTCCATGCAAATAAGTACACTGTAATTGTCATTGGGCGGAATTGCGATGGGGAATGCGTTTTAACTCTTAACGCTAGATTTCCGGGCATTTCTTGTAAATCTACTTCTAATACTCATATATTAACAGTAGAACTACCAGAGCAGTCAAAATGACGTATTGATGATTATTCATAGCAACCTTATAAATTCACTTTACCAATGCTTCCAAAATTTACTATGATTTTCTGTGTATTCGATATTTTTTCATGTAATTTTCAATTTCATCTTTTCCATGCAAATAAGTACACTGTAATCGTCGATAGTTCTAGTGTTAATACCCGTGTAACCACCTGTTCAACGTTAAATCACTACTTTTAAGTCATTAAAATTGTCACGTTGACTAATTCCCTAAAAATAGTTTATAGATTATTACTTTAGGACGTTCCTTTATCGGTAAATTCAAGTTTCTGCAAGTACCGATAAACTAACGGGAACGATTAAAAAATTTCTCTGACTGAACGTTATAATATACACTTTGCCTAGGACATTTTATACATTTTTACACACTATATCCGTGTTCCTTTGCACGCCTAAACTTTCTATGAATTGTATAAAATTCCGTAGTCTGCTTTATCAACATGTTTGACCTAGCATACCTGTTATATAATTTATAAACTAAATAATGGTTTACATTCTATTATTTCGACTATTCTGAAAAGACAAAAGCTCGTACTACGGCGACCTAGTTCGAGGGCACAAACTGGAGATCATGAACGGAACAAGGGAGGCTTGGAACACGGATAGAGCCGAGGAAAGAGAGAGAGAAAGAGAGAGAGAGGGAGAGAGCAGAGGAAGCTTACTTTGCTGGCTGGCTTCCGAGCGAGCTTTCGAACACGCCCGCTCAAAGCGCTCTTGAATATATGCAAGTGCTCTCACGAAATTTATGTATCATGTCCTCGACGAAGGAAAACTCCTCGGGCCGCTGCGCTGTTTGCCTAGCGTATGTGCCGGGGAAAATAATATTTCGCTTGAACGATCGACGGAGAAAATCGCTGAACAACACAACCTGAGTACCGACGTTTCAAACCGAGCAGCCCCGTTTTTGTCTCTTCGATATGAGACACAATAAGCTAGAAAATAGGGCTGAAAGATTGGTTAAAGTGGGTAGCGATAGAATTTTGCAAAAATTGGACTGGACTTCTTAACGGTTATATCTGTGTTCCGACGATTGTATTGTAAAAGTGACTATTGGGAATGGGGTTTTATATTGCTAAATGAAATGAACGCTTATTTGTGAAACAATACTTTGATAATTTATTGATTACTTTTATATAGCACGAGGAAAGGCAACTTTGACGGTACCTAGCGAGTATTGTCACAAGACTAGCAGAACGCAGTGGTCGAAATTCTTACAACCCCGTCCGGGTCCTTCAGCCCCTTTGTTCTGTGTCTCGATGTTTTCGAACTTTCTAAAATGCCAGATGTGGCTTAGCTTCTTGGAAGAAACCCTTGAGAAAGTACGTTAATATAAAACTAGTTTATGGTTAATTTTTGCTTGGTAGTATTTCTGTATTCAATTTCCAACAGTAACAGTGAAATAATTTATGTAATTACCTGAAAGACCGAAATATTATCGCATGAAGCTACTGAGAAAATTTAAAAAATCTTAAAAATCTATTGTATTATAACTACATCTTCTACTGTGACATCAGTTTTAAAGTAATTTTCGAAATAATTCAAACGAACGAAAAAATTGATAGAAGATCCGTAGAAGTTTATACATAATTTGCAACAGACAAGCAGCAAAAATAACCATACAGCAGTTTTCACAGTAATTTTTCGGTGAGAACAAACGTTTGAAAAATGTTCAGACGAAGAGGAGTACGATCGATTAGAAGTCCCGCAAAACACATGGTTACATCTTTCAATCGCTTCAACATGCGTGTAAAAGATGCAAGCTAATCGCTTCGACCGGATCGAGAAGATGCATCGGTTAGAGCTGATAGAACGCAGAAACGTCGGGCTCCGGTGTGCCGCGCGCCATTAATTTATAGCGCGTACAAAGCAGCTGACAGACAAATTTGTCTTGTTGCATCCTTCTGTTCCGTATCCCTAGCGCGATCTTCGGTTATTGCAAGCGAAACGCTACACCACAACCCCGAGAAACCTAAGATCAGTGATTACGGGCACGTTGAACGCACGCTTTTGCTCGTGCAGCGAATTATTTCGCGTTGGGGAAACGAGACGACGAATTTCTTCGAACGACACTTACGAGCAAGTGAACTCGCGAAAGAAACCGCGACAGAACTCGTCCCCGTTGCAGGCGGCGGAAGTTTTTGCCCGTGCGGGGAACGGAAACGAGGTAACGGAGCCCGGCGTTTTCTGTTCTCCAACTGTTGACGCTGGAAACATCGCGACGGATTCACGTGCAACGTGAGAAGCAAGGCAAACAGCTCGCTTTGACCGACGCGACGACCGAGTCCTCGAGTTCGCAAGGGGTAATTCGTTGTTTATTTCGTCCCTTGAATTATTTGACTCCAAATTGCTTAGCACACGACGGAAGAGACCCGGTTGAATAATTGGTAGCGTTGGATGGGATTAAACTGAATAAAAGAGAGGTCATGTTTTGGTAACGTCACTGGGAATACTTCCTACGGTGTCTTTCATGATGTTTACGAGATTACACGTTTTTCGACTCCTTGTCGTAGATATTTACAGATTTATTTTAATTTGTGGCGTACACCGCATAGAGGGAACACGGAGTGTTGGAAGAAGGGTACCTGTATCCGAGCGCTCGGGCCTCGGAGGTAATCAACGAATCGGATATAGTTCGAGGCCCGATGTGTCTCGGAAGAATCTTTTCCTCCCTCTCGTATTTCCCCCAACCCTTGAGTACAACGAGGCGTCATGCCTAGAAAACGTGAATGGGACAGGACATTCCTGAGTTACGCGTTCGAGTGGAAGTATCTGAGAAATAAAGGACATATTTATTCAGAGCCTTAGAAAATAAAATTTATTTCCATAACGTCCCCACAAATTCAAAATTAGTTACTTTTCTGAGTACTTATAAAATTGACAGGAGATAGTTTGAAACGCAGTATCGAAAGTATATTTCACAGGTTCGGGACGTTTGCGTTACATATAAAGAAAAGGAAATTGAAAAAATTATTTTCGGCCCCTGAATATTGTGCCCTCGCAACTAAAAGAGACAATTACGGTTATTATAAAATTGACAAAAAATAGTTTGAAACTCAGTATTGAAAGAATATTTCAGAGGTTCGCTACGCTTGTGTTACGTATAAAGAAAAGGAAATTGTAAAAATGATTATTGTACCCTCGCAACTAAAAGAGACAATTACGGTTACTACAAAATTGACAGAAGATAGTTTGAAACGTAGTATCGAAAGAATATTTCAGAGGTTTGCAATGCTTGTGTTACGTATAAAGAAAAGGAAATTGAAAAAATGATTATCGTACCTTGAATATTGTACCCTCGTAACTAAAAGAGACAATTACGGTTACACGACTCTGCGAAAGTCGCCTCATGTACAAAGGAGAGCGCTTCCCCCAAAGAAAATACCGTAGAACAGCAAACAAAGCGGGGACACTTTTCTTCCATTACACAAGAAACGTGTCTGCGGCAAATCAAGCCGTAGCTAAACTAAGTTTTCTCTAGCAAGGGGACTGCAATCGATACATCTGTCCGCGACGACGAATCCCATAGAACGCCTTATCTGCGTTCATAGCGTTTTCCACTCGACTTTCACAACACGGTCGCCTGTATCGCCATCGTAAATCTTTCATAGCCAGCCGTATACATATACGTAGTACATTTGTGATAATAATTAAATACAGTCGATTCGTGATAACTTTTTTAAATATATATTTTAAAGTTATCGTTTAAGTTTTATTTACAAGATTTTGACGTTTCTTTAAGCGTTAAATATATAGTCGATTCGTGATAACTTTTTTTAAATATATTTTTTTAATATTTTAAACTTATCGTTTAAGTTGTATTTATAAAATTTTGACGTTTCTTTAAGCGTTAAATATATAGTCGATTCGTGATAACTTTTTTAAATATATATTTTAAATATTTTTAAGTTATCGTTTAAGTTTTATTTAGAAGATTTTGACGTTTCTTTAAGCGTTAAATATATCGTCGATTCGTGATAACTTTTTTAGCAAGAATGAGAAGCCGTACTAAAAATAAATTTGACACCGACGTTTCTCAGCGTTTTTATTAAACATTGAGATAAGTTTCGGAAAAATAAAATACACAGTATCGAAGTTAAGGAACGAAAATGCAAATGATGGATCTATCTTTTTGTTACGCACTCTGTATATATTCTGTTCGTAATCACACAGCGCTTAACGTTTCACTTACCTCGCCGGGCCACGGTGATATTTCCGCGGAAACAGAGGCGCGCAATTTCTATTTCTGCTTACAAATTCCGCTCGGCCGAACGAACTTTCTCCTCGCGGGAGCACCTCGAATTGATGGACGCTCCGTACGTGGCCGAGAACAACGGGGATATTTCACTCGGCGGAGCGAAGCGGGAATCCCACGGGATAAGACGGGAAGTGCATACCTCGAGCGGAGAGCTAGTTAGAAATACTGTTAACCATTTCATTACGGCCGTTTGTACCGAAAAATGGACGGTATTTATTAACCCTTTGCGGACGAAGCAGTAAAGAAAATAGTTACGTCGCGCATTTGTGTTATAAAAACTAAAGCTGTATTTAAATAAGTTCTTCATAAAATCTAACAAAATCATAAACAAACAAATTTAGGCCAACTTGACTTCTTAGGCTAGTATACCCATGCAAATCTTATAAGTGTCGTTTACGACAGACAATTGCGCGAGAATTGGGCGGATATATCCGACACTCGTCCGCAAACGGTTAAGGTTGAACCGAAAATTATGCCACCTTTACGTACTATGATTTTTCGCACCGGTTAATGATTTAGATAGTGCGTGCGATTTAGGCGAGCTGTGTTGTATAAAAGCATGCGAAAAAGGATTTATGGACGGTCGAAGTAATTTCTGTCGGAAACATATATTTATAGAACTAAGATTATTATTATTATTATTTAATCCTCCAATCTATACACATAAAGGTTTTCGGATTAACATAATGCCCTAATCCTAAAACATTGCACACTTTAGTTAAGTCAATTCTCCATAAACGTACTTGTTTTCTACTTTCCACGTTACGTATTTAGGACGCCTTACCAGGAATAAAAATAAAATAAAAATAACTATAATTAATAGCTAATACCTAATTTATTGCATATTGCCTTTCGCTTGGTACCTTAGTCCAGTGTTTATCGTTGAATTTTATATCATCTATCCTCGTTCTCTCGTTTCATTTTTCCATATCTTCTGCTTCTTTCATCAGTTTTCCATTTAGCATCCTGTTTACATTCAATTATAACCCCCCAGTCCTCGCTTAGATTAACAACCCATTCTTTTAACTCGTCCGGTAATCTTTTCTTAAATTCGTCACTCTCCCATACATGTAACAACGATTCTTATTCCTTGCACATTTTACATTTCTTCATCTCCTCCAACCAAAATTACTATAACGAATAAATTTTATTAAAACTTCTTCTCAAACCTTCAACAACTAAATCACGGAAAAAGTTCACAGAAAGTCACCCCGTTTATTTTAGCATGAAATTCTTCGCTCGCCTGTGCATGCAGATTATCCGAAAACCGAACTCGAACCAACGAAATGATTCTGCTCTAAAACAACCGATGGAAAAGCGGTAGAAGCTGACGGGATAAAAGCTCTAAAAGCAGGGTATCGGTGAACGTGCGATCAGGACAAAAGGGCGGGCCCGTTTCGCGCAGCGGCAATTTGCATACGCTCCTTCGCGATGGATCTCGTTGTTCCACGGCGGAAACGAGCTCTTAGCTGCAAAAAATTTGGAACGCGGGCAAATTTATTCGTGCACGATCGTTTAAGGCGTCGTTAATACGGTACGCCTTAACGAATTCCCACGAAGAAGCACCGAAAAACCTCGGCTCACCGTGGAGCGGTTGCCGTGCACGTCATTACGCGCTGTGTGGCGCGCGCACTTCCGCCTTCGTCCCCTTTGGAAATTACAGACCGTCCGGGACCGCGATAAATTACAATGTATCGGCGTGCGAACGCGAGATCTTTACACGCGTGGTCCGAGCGTTTAAGGATACGCCCCTGGTTACCGGGGTTGATCGGTTGCTCGAATTTCCACGGTGCAGAGAAACGGGTTTCATCGAACTGAAAAATAGATATTTGTTCGTTCGAGAACACTTTAAAAGGACCGAAGAAAATATTACATTTAATTGTTGTATTTTAGAATTTATTAAGCTAATTTATTAAGCTAATTTTAGGTATAAGAATTTCTAAAATGGAATATTCGATAAATTTTGTGAAATAATGAATTATAAATTCAACATGCATTATTCTTCGCATTAGAAGAAAAAATAGAAATACGATTTTTCATTACCGAATTCCTGAATTGTCTTTTTAGTGGAGATTAAGAAAAGAAAATGGTTGCTCCAAAGCAAAAGTACACCAAATAATTATTTCTCTGATTTTACCATAAAGTGTCATTGACAAGTTAAAAAGATTAAAGCGTTCAGCCTGAAAAAGATTCGTTTCCATAAAGAATAATGTAAAACGATTACAAACAGATAATTTTACAGCTGCCTTGTATCTCCTTCATGCTACAAAAAAAAAAGACGCAAGAAAGACCTCTGCTCATCACGGAAACCCATCCTACCCATTACCAAGTCCAGAAAAACCAGAAACAACTCCGCGTACGTACAATCTCTCTGAATGTCGACGCGTTTCCGTTCCACGTTTCTATCCGGGAAAGGTATCCCTGCCGTGGAATCGCTTAACGGGGTAGCAGACGCTTCCCAAGACTTGGGTCCGTGCCGGTCCCCGTCGCGGGAGACAAGGATGAGTACCGTTCGATCCGTCGCGCGTTACGGGCGTCATAAAGTCGCATCTGCGGCCGTAGCAGTCGATCGGGCCCCGTTTCCAGACGGCTGCAATCAACCACACGCTCTCTTCTCCCTTCGGTCCCAGGCTTGCCGATGTTCCCTTTTCCTCGCTTATCCTTCCCGTCGTTCACCCGTTGCTTCTCTTTCGCCGCCATCTTTCTTCCATTAGCTCTTTTGTCCTCTCTCTTCAACGCGTCGCGGTAAAATAACAGCTCAGAACTTTAGGATAAAAATCTGAAAGCTACTATTTCAAAAAATAGTTATTTTTGCCCTTATGTACATTTAAATCATTATAACCTAGGATACCCTGTTTAATTTACAATATTTTGCTTAGATTATTATTCTGAGAAGGATGGAAAACTGGAGGCAACCATGCAAGGAATACTTGAATTCCAGCTTCCATTCTATTCGCGTGAAAGCTTCAAAATTCAGAAAGGAATATTTATCGCGCCCCCAGTTACCGATGAAGACAATTGCGCGCCTCGGGGTGCTACTCGATTCTTTTCACACACGATTTCTATGACAAAATGTTAGGCCCGCTAACATGCGAGGCTCATAAAGTCGCATTGGCGCGGTCGCCCGATCGGGCCCCGTTTCCAGACGCTGCAATCAACCACACGCTCTCTCTTCTCCCTTCGGACCCAGGCTTGTTGTTCCCTTTTGCTCGTCTATCCTTCCCATCGTCCACTGGCTGCCTCTCCTTCGCCGCCATCTTTCTTCCATCAGCTCCTCCGTCGTCTCTCTCCAGCATGTGGCGGCTATGTAACGTCTTCTGGCAGGGGTTTCACGAGAGTCCAACGGTATATATATATTTGTATGTATATGTATATACACACATATATATATATATGTATAATGTTGCGGACTACTCCTATACAGTTCCCTGTGCTCTCCCTTTGCGGACGGCCCCGTTTCACCTTTTTCCTCTTCCTTTTTCTTCTTCCTCGTCCCCCGTTCCCTCCCTCCTGCTGCTTCCCTCGCTCCGTGGTGTTCTCTGTAACGGTGACGCGGACTTTCCGTTACACGAACCACCGTGAGCCCCGCGCCGCCAGCAGCCGCCTTTTCCCTTCCTCAGTGGCGTTCCCTTGCCGTCGTTGCATTATGGATGCAACGGGCCGGCCCTGGACGAATGGAAGAACCACGAACGTGCTCGATCCTTTGCAACACCGCGACGCGACGGTTTAGTCGGCGGAGACGAAACAGGGGGGCTGGTGAAGATTGTTGGGCATCGATGGTGTAAATGATAATCAGGAAGCGTTTTAGGGACATAGGATGCATCAACTTGGAATTAAGAATAACAATAGTAATAATGGTAGAAGAAGATTACACTTTGATCAAATATGATGACTTAATTATTGTATTAATTAACATAAAAAAGATATGTATACAGCAGAAGGTGTACGTTCTAAGCATATAAAAGGGAAGATTCGAAGATCAACATACTGCTATTAAACCCAATCCTAATTAACCTTAGGGTTATCACCAGAATATACAGTAGCGGACAAAAGTTTAAGACCAAAGGACTAAAGAGAATAAATAAATTAATTATTAAGAAATAACAGTATAAATAAAATTTGTATTCTATACTGATTAATAAATAGTGTTCTACCATAATGACGATAAAAAATGAATAGATAAACAATATTTGGAAACCATAAAATTATGTTTTACATTGTCCTGTCGTCTTAAACTTTCGTCCGCTACTGTATTCTACAATATTCGAACCATATTCCAAAACTTGTTCAATCGAGTGTCACTGCTTAAGCAAAGTTTTACTTAAAATTACCCGAAAGCAGTAACTATAGAGTTGCCATTAACTATATCCAAACGTCTTTATTTTAATTGAAAACAGCCGGAGGCGATCTTACTTCGTTACCACCGATTACATCACGATAAGCTTTCTTTTCGCTCGTTTTTCTTTTCCCTTTTCCTGCTCGTTACCCTCTGTCATCTTCCGTCTGCCTGCCTTCGTCTTCCCCCCCCCGCGCCGCTGTTTCCCTCTGTCTCCCCGACGTTCGTCTCTATTTGGCCAGAACCGACAGCCGCCCCCTTTTTCTTTCTTTTTTTTTTTCTTCCTCCGTGCCCGCTACCGTCTACGCGTGACCGTTTCCATCGGGATGACGATGCCGTTACGTCCACGTGCACGCCATGTTCTTTTTTCGATCGTTAGAAAGAAGGAAGGCCTCGGTGAACCGTGATCTCATCCGCTCGAATCGAAGAGGATCGCGTGGAAACTCGACATTGAGAAGTCTGTTTACGAGCTGCGGGATGATTGGTCGGAGAACATGGCGAACCGATGATCGGCGAACGTACGTACATTACCGATCGAAGGTTGGGGATCGTTCTGGTATTCCAAAAAGTGCATGAATTTGTAAAAAAAAAAGAATTTACGATGGCGATATCTTGAAAAATGTCTTCAACGAAAGAAGTTACTGTTAATATTAACCCTTTGCAAAATACAATTAAGCCCTGTGTTAGGAAAAAAACGAAACTACTTTCCGAACCTAACCCGATACAAGTATCACGGTACAGATCTCTCTAAACGGTCGAGATCGTTGTGAAATTATATTCACAAATCTTCGTTGAATCTCTGAAAGCTTGTGAAACGTTCAAATAAATCTTTCGGTATCTTTCTTTCCTGTTTCGCTCCGATCCTGTTGGTCGGGGTCTCATAGAAGCAGGGATAGGATTGGCGCAACGTTTACAGGGTTCCACGGATGACGATCACGTTACGTAACGCAGCCGCCTGTTTTGTTTTCCAGAACAACACTACGCGGCCGCCGATTCGAACAGTTCGACGCCCGCGAAGAGTTTCGTGGCCTGTAGAGTTTGCGGTGACAAAGCGAGCGGTTATCATTACGGCGTAACCAGCTGCGAGGGGTGCAAAGTGAGTATGCCATTTTCGTAATCGTTTCTGTCCTTCCTGGAAAATTTGAAAACTCGAGCAGTCGAGTGTTTCGAACACTAGAACGATACCAATGGATCTAAGGATTCGAGAATCTGAAAACTTTTACATTTAAACGTTTAAAACCTTGAAGCTTTTGGTATTTGAAAATTTGGAAATCGAACGTTTGCATGTTTAAACGCTAAAAAATCTGAATAGTTGAACATTCAAAAATAATGGGTTGGAGGGAAAGTTCTGTCGTATTAACAGTTAGCCTACCGAATGGGGAGATCTCCCATTTTGTCCTCAATAAAGTGCTGCAATTGATTCTGTTTGCTTTTGTTATTAGTTAGTGTTGAACTAGTACTGTTCATAATTTTTTTTAAATACAATTTTTAATAAATTCAACATCAGCTTAGGACCAATTAATAACAAAAGTAAGTATTAGGTTGGAGGGAAAGTTCTGTCGTATTTTCCGTTTCCGTTAAGTTCATGTGGAGCCCAAACACTTTGCTTGAACACAAACCCAAGAGATTTAATGTGATCTCCAACAGTTGTATGACGAATGTCAAACTCTTCTGCAATTTCTCGACTTGTTAAACGTGGATTATTTTCCGACATGGATCGCAAAACATTATTATCGATCTTGGATGGTCGTGTCCAGATCGATCACTTTCTTGGAGGCTCAGATCCCCGGAACGAAATTTGCTAAACCATCTTTGACAAGTGCGAACATTTACAATATCTTTTCCAAATACTGCACACAAATTTTTACATGCAACCGATGCGTTGCTTCCTTTTTGAAATTCATACAAAATGCAGCGTCGTAAATGCACTTTATCTACTGACATGTTTTTCGCTTTAAATATCACAAGTAAATGATGAACGGTAAAAAAGAACTCCTGTTATATTATACAGCAGGCAAAAAAAAAAACAACAAAAATTCCCAATCACTCACTAGCCAGATGTTTTTTTTATTTACAAGAAAAATTACCTGCCTATTTAAAATACGACAGAACTTTCCCTCCAACCCAATATGAAGATTCTTTTTAACCATCGAATTCGTTGATCAACTAAAAGTGAAACGAGAATACACATGCTCACGGGTAATCAATCACAAGGTAGGATAAATCAACACAACGTTGATATCGAACATTGGGCAAATCAAGCTTGACCTAGACTATGGACTTAAAAAATTAATTAATCGAACGTGACCGTCCGATACCCGAACAGATATATCGCGTCGCGTGCAAGAAGAAGCGGCACGAGAAATAGTTTTCACGTAACTTTCTACGCCGAGAAACGTAATTATATACGGTAAAACTTTTCTTTATCTCGAGGTACAACTCGCGTAAGATCCTCTTCGACGCATCGCTTTCCACGAGAAAGTTATCGCCGTTATAAATACAATTTTTCTTTCTCACCGGGTCTGTGCATTACTGGTATCGACTACTTTCGATCGCTCTCGCCCTTCCGACTCCCTCTCTTCGTTACTTTTCTTCTTGCATTACCACCTTTCCGGTTGTCCAACTTCTTTCTTTCACACTTCTTCATTCGACGTTTTCTTTTCATTCTTTCATTATTTTTCATTCTCTCGCTATCCATGGTTCTTATTTTATTTATTTTTTTCATAGATTTCTACCTTTTGCTCTATTTTTTTAACTACTGTTTAACGTTACGTTAATTTATATAACTTTTTTTATATTATATAATAATTGGGATGGAATAGTGTATCGCAATCGGATTGGACTCATCTCAGACACATCTTCTTTCTGTTTATTTTTACCTTTTAATCATCTTTTTCTTGTCAGACATGCTTCTATATAACCTCTTCATTCCACCATTCCCATATTCTCGTATTATTTTTCTTGTTGTTCCACCGCTTCTTTATTTTTACATCTCTTGCGCTCTCCTTCTTTTTTACTGTCATGCTCTCTACGCGTATCTTGTCCATCCTTTGCCTTATATTATTCCATTTTCTCCTCCCGTGTCTCGTAATATCCACTTCCCCTTCTCCTCCCTCCACGAAGCTCACAATTTTTTTCTTCTCTGTATTTTTCATTTTCTCCGCCCCATTATACTGGCTCCTTTCTCTCTTCACCTTCTTCCTCTCATTCTCCGCTTAGTACTCTCCGCAGTTCTTCTTCTTCTTCTTCTTCTTCGTCAACACCTTTCTCCGTCCTCCATTCCCACTTTCGTTCATTTATCTCCCTTTCCCCGTGGATTCCCCGGTTCGAGGAGCGGAAAACGGCTCCGTCTCATCGCGATCGACTTTCGAACGGGCCGAGAGAGAGCGATAAATCGGCACGAAGAAGTGAATTTATGGCCGACAAGATACGACGCCTATGATCGCTCGTATTTTATTAGACCTTACCGGGTATGCTCGAGCGGACAAAAAGCGCTCTTGCTAAATGTGGATCCGAAGATTCGAAGCGGCTCGATATTTTCTATTTGCTGTCTGGGAAAGTCTGGTTTTCACCGTGAAAATAACCTCAGAATTTTATTACCCTAATCCAACTATTCCCAGCCTTTCTTCGAGCTCGAACGCTATTTTACTAATCGTAGATCATTAATCGTCCAGAAATACTGCATACTCCCCCGTGTATGAAACAGCATTTACAATCAGATGAAATGGAGACGTTAAAGATAGTTATTTTAGAACATAATTTCTAACTTAATATCCAATTATTTTATTATATTAAACGTACTTAAATTCTTTTCTACTGAAAATACCATCTGCGACTATTAACACTATTCCTACCGACACTTCACTTTTTTTATGATAGGGCGATAGAGTGTTAAAAATTAAACATTTCCTATTTGAGTTTTTTTTTCTTCGTCAAGTACCATTACAAAGTTATCTTTAAAAGATGAGAGAAAACTCAGAAACTTCAACGCTGATTTCACCCCTTTAAAATGGCATTTAGATGAAAAGAAGAGATCAATTCATACGTATACTATTACGATCTACATACCCACAAAGTTTTATCAAATACTTCTATCAGACTCAAAATTTCAGTGTTTTAACGAATTTATTTGTGACATAGTGTACGAATACTTTTTGGAGCCACTGTACATATTTAGCACTATTCCTACCGCGACATTCCCACGTAAGATAGACTACAAATTTTTCTCAGAAATTAAACAATGAAAACAGAAGTGAATATTGAAAAATGTATTATAGGTTTATTTGAGGAAAAGTCTAAAATTTAAAAGCGATTCAATTTCGTTGTACATATGAAATTCTAATCGAAATTTTAAAAACGGTCATTTGACTAGTCGTGGTAGGAATAGTGTTAACAGTTCTCATACCGTTTAGTAAAAATTCTGATATTCGCTATATTTTTACGTTCCAAAGAAATTTAGATTGCCAGAAGCTAATAATAATCCCCACAAAAAGATCTTGGCCGGTATTATGTACCGATTAAATAAAACGGTATAATTACAAGCCGGATAACTAATAAACTAAAATTTACGATAAAATTGAAAGAACAAACGGACAGTGATAAATGAAAAAAAAAATGTAAAAGATACGAACCTACCAGGTACGTAACTTTCAAATCGTCTAACGTCAGAGTGGGTTAAGAACGTTTCGAAAAGGACAGCAATTAAAGGAGCCGTAACTCGTAGAACAGGCAATTAACAATTATCGGAGACCAAAGATTACCGACCGTTAAGCATTTTCCTTCGCGGAAAAACGTTTCCACGTGTTTCATCAAGAAACATCGCGAGCGGTGTAACAGTGTCGTTAAACGCGTCGCCTTCCTCCAGCCATAAATTGAGGCATTGTCCAGAACCGTTATTAATCGCTCGTGTCATACGTCTTGACTAACGTTTGACTGTAATTAACGTACACGGCCGTCGATCGTCGTCCCATTCGAGGAGAAAACAAATTGCAGCGGCGTCGATGGTTTGCGAAAGAAATCGATGATCGCGAGCCCACCCGTCCTCTGTGGATCGTTAACGTCGTCCAAGGCGAGCCGACGATATTTCATTACGTTCGCGACTCTGCTAATCGCGATACTTCGCGCGAATCGAGCTAAAGTTCCATTTATTTTTGTTATTCGTTTGGAAAACGGAACACGTATAAACACTTAAGGTAGGTGCGCGCAATTTTCGTCGGTGTTTCAAAATTTGCTGTAGTCGACGTATTTATGGGCTATCGTCAAATTTAATAGTACCTAATTATGTTTGCGACTCTGCCATTCGCGATACTCGTTGCGACCAGGCTGAAGCTTGAACTATTTCTATTTCTTTTTTCGAAGAACATTTACTTGTAAGCTTAAGGAATGCTCGAACAATCGTAGAGATGTGTTTTTAGATTTAGCACAGATAAAGAAATTTATAAAGTAGGAATTAGGATAAAGAAACGTTGGTTCACAAGGTAACCAAGTGATAATTTTTGCATTGGTTATTTTAATGCGAATGTTAACGTGTTATTAACACGTTCGTCGCCACGTCATTCAAATATGGGTGACACTCTTTTTCTTAACACTAGGTTTACGGGTCAAATTGACGGGTTTCGGACTTCATGAGCAAAATTTTGCAAAAAAAATTACTATTATTTCTAATAATTTTTGTGGGCTTTTATTGGTGGATTTCCTCTCAGCTCTGGAGTTTTTAATTCTGTATAATGTTATACCTATTTCTTAGGATGTGAATATTAGAAATATTAGAAATAAATGGACAAGAAACGTCCGTAAATCTAGCGTTAAAGTTAAATAGGATTTTGAATTGGAATTTTAAAAGGAATTCGATGGAATAAGCATTGAAGTATAATACATATAAATATAAAGTACATAAAATAAAAATAAGAAGTTAAAATTTTTGCTATTTTTATATTTTTTTACTCCACTTTTCAAATGCAATCCGATTTGGGCTCAGCGAGAAACTCAGCCGAATCACGCTGGCCCGACGAACGTGTTAAACATTATGCTATCCGAGCATCTTTTCGATTTCACGTACCATTTTAATGAACCTTGTGTGCAATTTCGCTTCGTTACGACGAAGCGTAATTTGTTAATTATAATTTAATCATAATATTCATTGCGCGAATATCTTTTGTGACCATCGTGCATGAGACACCCTGAAAACTCGTTAAACGATCGTTTAAAAAGGAATTTTGCGAGCCTTTGAAAATTAGGAATTGCGCGCAACTTGCCTTATTCCTCGCGTTCTCGAAGTGGAAAACGAAGATAATCTTTAAAATACGAGCAAGAATAGGACAATAGGAAGCGTTTTCGCGCTATTATCGCGTCGTCGTTACTGTCGTAAAGATAAACGCTCGTATTTCTTGCGGTCGTTCTCGAATTCTTATCCCCGCAGTTAAAACAAGGCTTCCGAACGTAAATTGCGGCCTCTCGAAGATCGCTTCCATGTTCCGGGCTCGTTAAAATTTGCTTCGTTAACAATCTCTGCGTATGCATCAGCGTGAGGGGTTTCGTTTCCCGTACGTGCACGTTCAAAAGCGTTCGAACAATTTTCAGATTCTTACGGTAATCGGTTTTTATCGAATACGGTATTTATCGAAGTTCTTTTTTCTCTTCTAATTCATCAGATAATCGGCTAATAATAGGGAAAGGTTGTAGATGGTGTTTAAGTGATAATCAGTGTCAATGTCGCCGGGGTAGCTCGATAATTTCAAGGTTCTTCTATACTTCCTGAGTAAGTAACGCATTGGTTCGCATATTATTTTTATTTTCGCTGAAAATACGCTCGTCTACTTGTTATCCAAATGAAATCTTGTATCCTTTCACGCTACTTCGCTCGATTAACGATTAATCTCTTCTGAATTTCCCTCTGAATTTCGCTGTTTCACACCTTGAACTACTCTCGGGTGTGTTAACACTATTCCTACCACGACTGGTGAAATGACCGTTTTTAAAATTGTGATTAGAATTTTATATATACAAAATAATTGAATCGCTTTTAAATTTTAGACTTTTCCTCAAATATGTGCGTGTAGGAATGCGATCGAGCGGATGCGAATTTGGGAAAGTCTGAACACTTAGCCGACCGAATGGGGAGTTCTCCCATTTTTTCCTTGACAAATGGCAGTGCCATTGATTCTATTTATTTTTGTTATTAGTTGGCTCTAAGCTGATGTTGAATTTGTTAAAAATTGTAGTTTGGAAAATTTGTGAACAGTACTAGTTCAAGACCAACTAATAACAAAAGCAAATAGAATCAACGGCACTGCTTCGTCAAGGAAAAATTGGGAGATCTCCCCATTCGGTCGGCTAAGTGTTAATATTTTTCTTAATATTTTTCTTAACATTTCAATAACAAGGCAACGAAATTTTCCATTGAAATTTTCCATTGATTCTATTTATTTTTGTTATTAGTTGGCTCTGAGCTGATGTTGAATTTGTTAAAAATTGTACCTTGGAAAATTTGTGAACAGTACTAGTTCAAGACCAACCAATAACAAAAGTAAATAGAATCAATGGAAAATTTCCTTGCCTTTTTATTGAAATGTTAAGAAATTGAAGTGTTAAGAAAAATATTAACACTTAGCCGACCGAATGGGGAGATCTCCCATTTTTTCCTCTTTATTCTCTGTAGAGGTACGCGATATTTATGCGTTTCAGTGAATCACCATCCATTTCGCGAGTTGCTGATCGATAATAAATCACGCAAGAATGTGGAAAGACGAGAGTCTCCGTCCCGTGTAACGCGAACCAGTATATAATTTTGATTCTAAGCGGAAGGCGGTGTTCAAAAATTGAATTCCCGCCTTGTGTTTACCAGCGGAAGCGCGAGCAATCAGGCCGAGCATAGTTATGTTCCGTGTATCGTTATTGTATCATCATTACCTTGTTTATTGCCATCCATCGTTTCTCAATCCCTTTTTCCTGCTACGCGTAACCCCTGAAACCGATGAATTATAGTTAATCATTCGCCTAAACAAGGCAAGTACGCCGTGGTTCTCGAAGTTATGCGAACAGTAGGCAGCACTCGTGTCCTCATCCTCCGTTATTATTACACGTCATCGGTTCTCCATGGCTATTTCATCATTTCCTTTAGACCCAGGAATTTTATTTATAGCTTTATTTAGCAATATGAGAAACTTTTGAATACTGTGAAATTTGATCGACTTGTCGAAAGAATAGTTTTTAAAGAATTTAACATTTCTTCTTAAATATTATTTTATTCGATTGCTGTGAAATGTGAGTAACTTGTCGAAAGAATAGTTTTTACAAAATTTAACGTTTTTTTCTTAAATATTGCTTTACTTATGACTCTATTTAGCAATATGAGAAACTTTTGAATGCTGTGAAATGTGATCTACTTGTCGAAAGAATAGTTTTTAAAGAATTTAATGTTTCTTCTTGAAAATTACTTTATTTTTTGGTATATAGTAAAATAATTCGCTTCTAGGTCAATTAAATTTTGCCTGTGAGTTTTTACGCGTTTATAGGAAACTGAAGTGTAACAAAAACTACAAAATATATTCATAATTGATTTCATTCAACGACCAACAATCACATTTCCAGTGTGAAGAGTTAAAAGTACCTTTTCGACTGTAAATCTCAAAAATATCTTAACTCGATTTAGCATTCGATGGGCAAAAGTAACAGTTGCAACCTCTACCAACCAAATTTATCATACTGTTCGTTCACTAACTCAAAGTTGCACATGTTTACCTTCTATTATCGCTAGCTCGCGCATCCAACGCGAAGTTTCCCCAAATTTTTTCCGGACAAATATATAATATAGTATGCAACTGACCGCAATGGCTCCCTTTTCGATTATCGAACGAGACCAGAATTCCTTCGGCCCCTCTTCGACGAATCTTCTTCGTAGAAAGGGGCACGGGAGGAGGAGAAGGCGGTGAAAAAGGAGCGATTCGGTGAAATCGTTGGTTCGTTTCGTATTTCCCAATGGATCGCATCTCCGCGTGAAAAAGTGCACTCGCGGGGCCCCTGGCCAGTGTTCTCGCGCGCGATGTGTACGTGCCTTAATCTCGCCGCGAGATGCACATCCGCCGATGCACCTCCGCTCAGATTGAAACACGGAAGCCCTAAGGCCATGGTTAACGGTGAATTGGTACATTCTCGCGCTCTCGCCGACACATACGTGTTGCGCTCGAGCGTGCGCTTGTCCGCGCGCGATATCGAGCAGGTACACCTCGATTCAAAAGCTCCAAGCATTCACGAGGAAATGGTTGGCCAGGGTAACGAGGGTCTAATTGGTTGCAATTTGTAAAAGTCAACTGTTTCTAATGTGATTATAAAAATAGGGTGGTCGTCTTTCCATCAGTGACGTAGCTGAGATCCAAACTAATTCGAGTCGATTTTTCTTTTTTTTCAAAACTATGTTATGTACAGTACCGGCAAAGAATTTCTGATCATTTTTCCTATGTTCGAAAATAGAGTTTAATGTAGGGATAGGTTATAAAACAGCAGCCTGTTCATTGTCACTTTGCTCTTTTTATGACATGTCTCTTTGCTGTAATATTAATTGGCGTTTAAATATTTAAATATTAATATGAAGTTTACGATATTGAAAAATTGCGAAGTTTAACGCCTTCTGTGGACTTGCAAGAATGCCACTAGAATACGTTGAGAAAATTAAGTAAAACGTAGATAAGATAATTATTTAAATTACGGTCTTGTTAACCAGTTATTTTGCTATCTTGTTTGGAACCTAAGAAATGTACGTACATAGGAAATGAAAATATCCAGTTACTGATTTTCTGTGAACAATTTTCGATCAGTTTTTCCGTATAACCCCAATAGTATCGAAAACTGGATGGTTAAACTTATTCGGGATGCCATTGAAACGAAAACTCGAGCTTGAATTGTTAAAGCTACGGAATTCGCATTAAAATTTTTTGCACCATTTTACCATGCACAATGCATTACGTACATCCAAAAAAAAAAAATGAACACTTGAAAGCAAAAAAATGCATAATTTTTTTAAATAAATTCCCTCACTTCCTAAAATATTAATAGAATAATCAACGTTGCACCATACAAAAAATTCACTTTTCAGCTGGTTTTACAGTAATTTCTATTCTTCACCCACTCGATTGATTCCATTCACACAATTATAACTCCGTACCGTTTCCATTACAAAGGTTCCTCAAAACAATTTGGCGAACAATAACAATTAGCTCAACGAACGAAAAAATTCGTATCGTCTGACTATACAACGACCGTTACTACTGTATTACCGATGCACTCCGTTCATCCTCATCGATCGAGAAACATTTTTTCCCCTTGGATCATCAGATCGAAGCGTGCCGTTCGCCACACGCGACCGTTGTTCCCCGTGAACGTTCATATTTAATGAGAACTCGTACGCGACAATGTGTTTCGCGCGAGAGCAGATGTGCAATTAATGCGAGAGCGTGCCGCGCTCTCATTAACATCGGACAATATTTCCCGTCCGAGCGAGACACATCTGAAAACAGCAATTTTTCTTATGGTCTTCGACAAAGTATAATCGCGAAAGCGAATTAACCACGAAGTTGAATCGCGAATCATTACCGGCGATAATACGGTTACAAATGCGTAACGAAAATTAATTAATCGGGCAACGAGGAAGTCACGTGTAACGCTTCGTTTTCCGATACACGAATTTCGTTTTGCGAAATGTTAAACGCGTTTCGAGGATGGTTACTGCTAATTACGTAGCCGTTTAACTTTTAATGCGAGTATTGTACAATTTTTCTAATGCACTCTTTCAAATCTTTCATAGTTTGCTGTAAAAATCAAAAATGAGTGGGACGAGTGAAGGAAATGTGTTTTATACACGTAAATAACTTAACCAAAAGATATCGAGAAAATGAGATTAGGAATTGGAGCAAAATGGGATGAATGCGTGAGAGAATATAGGGTCTAGAGCAGTGTTTCCCAACCTTTTTTGTGCCATGCCCCACCTTAACCTTTCTAAAGTTTTTATGCCCCGCCCCCTATGTAACATACATAATTTTTAACGTTAAAAAATTGATTTGTTCACTTAAGAAACATAAATGATAGGTTCCAGGAAGAAATCACTATGAAATTGTTAACAAAACACAGTAAGTAAAATTTCAAAACATATATAGAGTCCATTTTCGAATTATCCCACGTTGGGAAACACCGGTCTAGAGAAATATGCGAGTCTTAAAAATTCTAAGAAAATACTGGGCGACTTTTTAGAAAGAGAATAAAAATTTTTTGAGGGTTTGTACGAGCAAATATATGTTCAGGAAATTTCTATATTTAACAAACATTCTATTCTATTAATCAAAAACGATATCTTTTTCTTTTCTATACTTCTAAATCCAAATAAGCTTCAATAAAAATAATCCCTGTAAAGTGAATAATTTGTTTCTTTTATGCAAATTTATTTATTTATCATCTATAATAATTTTTAATTTCACTTTTTTTTGGTGCTAGTACACAGGTATACTTTAATCGTAGATAGTTCTGGTATTAAGTAAATGGAGCTCCTTCGTCTTGTCTGATCAATCGTAAGCCTTTCCACTGGCCACGTGGTGTACGCCCCTTTAATGCCTGATTTATCGCGCGTCGTTCTACTGTCCGCCTCGGCTTCCCCGGAATTCTACGCCGGATTAATTGATGCGCTTAGTCTGATTAATTTGCAATCAACACGTTTCGCTCTGCCGAGCATTTAACACGGGCTTCAACGAGTCTCGCTCGCGGAACGTTTCTTCGGTTTGATTTATGTAGAGGCCATAGAAGCGCGACCGAACGCTGCGGGTTTTCGCCAACTTCGTCGGGAAGAATTTTCATGAATTTTCATGAATTTTCATGACATCGAAACGACTTCTGTGTTGTATCGGAAATCGCATCAAGTCGAGAAAGAGAAACTTGAAATCCTGTGTGAGAAGGTAAACAACTTACGAATTTTATACCGATCGCTTTTTACATCGTAGAGCTTGAAATATTTTGTTGAGTTGATTCAGTAATATTTTATCGATACTACTTTTATTTAAAATATTCGATTAATATACATAATATATTTAACGATACAATTATTTTAACCACGTTGCGTTGATTAATTAATTTTTACCTTAACAATTCTCGTTAACGAAATTTAATTAGAGTGTCGAAATTTCGTAAACGGTGAAATTAATTGTTATTCGCCTCGCTTTAACCGATCTTTCTTTGAAATAATTATACCGTTTCGTTATTTCCGCAAATTTTCGTTTCGTAGAAGTATCACGCTCTCGATTCTGTCTCGCGTTCGTTCGAGTTAACGTTGTTGTAAAATTACAAACCGATGTTTAATGAAACAGCCCGTAAATAGCAGGCGCGTAACGATAATGCGTCCATTTGGAAATTAATAGGCTCGTTATCGCAATAAAATCGTTATTATTGTTTCCTAATGCGATAGAAAGCTTGATCCGATTACCGTCGCGATTTAAACACACCGGAAACAATGACGCCTGATTTAAGCGCGGAAATTTCGAACCCATTCCCGTTCCCATGGGAACACCGACGAACGACGGTGCACTGTACGGATCTCGAAAAATTATCTCGGTCCAATAGGTTGCGATTTAACGTATCCGTGAATAAAATAAAATTCGTTGCGACGAGATTGCGCAATATAGAATCGAAACCAGCGGGTCTTAATTATTTAAACGACTCTTGAAATAAAATATATTTCATCTCCGATAAAATTAAATTAACCCTTATTTCCTTCACTTACTTCACTTTATTCCAGGATCTCCAAAATTACATTCACTTCAGCGATACGAATCATTGTATCCTTCGATTATTAATGCGATAAAAATGTTGGTGTCACAGTTTCGACATACGGCATAATACAGTAAATATAAATGAGAATAAAAATAACCTTCGGGTACAAAACAACCCTATATATGCCGTCAACACATCAGTACTTAATTTCATTTTAAAAACGGTCTCTTAAATCTTACTCTAGTAGCCTCTAAATATACCACCACCACATCAATCATAATTTCTAATACTACCCCCTTACTTCCCTCCCTTATTATCAGACACGTATTACAGTTCGTTCTCTAAGTACAGTTAAAAGTAAATATTTAAGTGTTGGCAAAGAGATTTACGTATTCTAGTAGTAGTTTCGGTTACTGGTTTCTCGTTTTTGTTCTTTTATGTTTGTTTTTATGTTGTTTTATGATAAAATAATAACTAGAGTAGGGTAGAATAAGGAGAGAAGAATAGGATAAAAATGGGTAGGTTAGGTTAAGGTTAGATAATTGCTAAAAAAATAAGAAAGTATAACCGGAATCCATCCAAAACCGAAAGGTGCGGATTATGTATAAATAGATAATAATTCATTTCGTTCTTCGTTTCAAAAATATCCCAGCATCGTCCCGACCCCAATCACCAACAAAACCAACGAACTTGTTCCCCCTGCTTATCCTGCGCCCCGGCACTGCTTCCAAACTTTCTCGAAAAAAATGCCCTCCTCCCCCAAAGACCTCGATGCGCAAAAAAAATGCTTCGTTCGGTATTCAGAACCGGTCGAGCTGAAAAAGCATCGTAAAGCGTTCTCATAACTGTCCGGCGCATAAACACGCGGAAACCACCCCCGTCCCTGGTGAGTTCCATAATAAGAACAAACGTTTCCGCGTACATTCGCTTGTTCACCCCGCCTACCACCGCCGGAAGTGTTTATTGGCCGGCGGCCGTGTTTCTGTTCCATTCGAGGTGCAAACCGATACGCGGGACGGTATCGATTGGCATCTACTTCATGGAGAGGTCGAGCCACGGTATCGAATGTTCGTATTATCGGCCGTTTAGGGTTCGACCGGTCGCCTTCTGTGTCCGCGCCGGTTTCAGGATATCGGCAGGCGGACACGCATCGATCCTGGTGCAACGCACCGTCACGAGCCGCTTTCATTAATTAATATCGTCATTAATAGACCAATAAACCGATACGTTCCACGGTGAAACGAGCAGACGGCTCGAGCACGCCTACGAGCCTCTTTCATTATTTAGTTGCTTGATTATTCCGATGCGCCGACAGAGTGGCCATCTTGGAGGACCCTCCAATCGATGTTCCACGTTACTATTGTATTTTTTTTTTTTTTTGCTGTTTTCGATAGGTTTTTTCACTTCTTTTCTTCGTCATTTTGGTGGATATTGTTGACTCATTTTTTACTTGTTCTATTTGTTTGGTTTTGATGGGGAAAGAAGGGAATGGGGAAGGTGAAGGGATTAAGAATAATATTTTGAGGGAGATTGAGAGAATCTATGTGTCGTTTTTAATTATTCTGGGATTTAGACAAGTTCTGAACAGTTTTTTAAGAAGAAAAGAATGGGACATTAGTGGACAATATTTGTTGGAGGGATTAAACGTAGGGAACGTCAAAATTGTATAGATAAGAATGAAATATTTGTGGCATCGTTTGCTATATAAATTGGTTTTAATGGAAGAAGAAGGGAATGGGAAAGGTGAAGGGATTGAGAATGATATTTTGGGGGACATTGAGAGAATCTATGTATCGTTCTTAATTATTCTGGGATTTAGAAAAGTTCTAAGTAGTTTTTTAAGAAGAATATAATGGGACATTAGTGGACAATATTTGCTGGAAGAATTAAACGTAGGGAACGTCAAAATTGTACACATAAGAATGAAATATTTGTCGCATCGTTTGCTATCTGAAAAAAGTATCTGTAAATGGAATCGTGAGGTGTTCAAAAACTCTTCAAAGAAATAATTTCCTTCTTGTAACACGAGTATTTGAGGAACAACAGGATAGAAAGGAGATAACATGAAACGTGTCCCGATTAAAGTTTCACAGAAACGGTTTCGACAGACGTTCGTGTTACTTAAATCCGACAAACAACGATTTTCCTCGTCGCCGGTTATTTTCCACCACGCTGAAAATAATCGACGCTCTTATGCAAAAATAACGTTACACACGTCCATTTTCGCGTCGACCTCACAAACATCTTCAATTCTAATTAAGTTCTCGCGCATTAATACTTGACTGCATTCTGGAATAGCATCGAGGACGCACTCTTTAGATACTTCTGCTCGGTTGCGTCGGTGCCCGGCCCTTCCGAATAAAATCAATCGTCACGAAAAATTGTACACGTCGCGTCGCTCGATTCTATTTCAAAACGAACAATATCCAGGGTCCAATTTCAACGGAAATTCTGCGATAACTTGTAGAAAATTCGCGCAACGATGGAAAAAGATTCGGCTGTGCACGGATTGTCGCTCGAGTCCGAGTTTTATTTTTTCTGGGAGCTGTTTTAACGTTTATTTAATTGCGTTTGAATGTTCTGTATAATTAACTTCAGATGCTTCTGCTTTTTCTTGTCCAATGCTTGTCAGATATAGTGATAATGATAATAATAGAAATAACAGAGTCGAAATAATTTGAAATTTAGATCAATGAAGTTGGGAAGCTAAATTTTACTAATTTAAGTAATTTTACATTTCTAATTTCAATCTCGATTACCAAAAATATACAGCTTCAGATTTAGCAACACTGAAAATTTGGAACTTCCTTAATTGCCAGCAATTGGATTAAAAGCATTGAATTATTAAAAAATGTAATATTTAAAATTGATACGTTGAAAAATACCAAAAGATTGTTGAACCGTGGAAGCTATTATCAATTACGTTGAAACCTTTTGGAAAATTTAACGTGCATAAATCTAAAAGCGAGGAAAACTCATTTAATCCAATCTGGAACAATTATCGTCCGTCTTCAATTAACTAAACGGCCGAGGAAATGTGTGGTTAATGAGCACTGGATATTTATATCCAGGACATTTGTCGGAAGAAGGGATTGCGAGACGATTTTCCGTCTAATTAATTCGAAAGCAGGTCATCGAGAAGAGAGAAACTCCGGGTTTCTTATTGTGCATGCGTATATGTCTGAGAACAACGTATATACCCAGTGTTTCAACTGTTTTTCGACGAACATACCATATTGCTGTCAAAATAGTAACGTTAATTGAATTTCGTAATCATTTTATAAGCACCCAAATACATTTCAAATGTTGTAAAATATTTAAATATTCAAAACTGTAAAAACTGAATGAACTTAAATTTATTCCTCTATGAAATTGCAATTAAAACTATTATCTTATTTAATAGGATAACACATATGATCCTCTAATTTGGTTCTTGGATACAGAAGTGTTAATCTTTTTCCTATCTATCTAACTATCATATTATTATGATAATAACATTAATTAAACAATTTTATTATCATACAGGTGTATATTTTAAACACCACAAATATTTAAAAATGTTCAAAGAAAATTCTGTACCTGAGAATAAAATAAACCTAATTCAATTCTATTTAAATTGACAGCTTACCGTTCGCATTTCACTCCTTTCACACACCTACAGAAATCAACGTTAAAGAAAAGAATGAACATAAATTAGCCTAGCTTTTAGACACCAAAATACTGCAGCCGTCTTCGCAGTCCTATTTTTATTTTATCGTCGCAGAAGTATACTTTAAACGTTGTCTGTAAATATTTTAAAATGCTAGGAAAGAATCATTTTTATTCTGGATGAACTCCACAACACACGCAACCCCTGTTTCCTGGCCTTCCTCTCGCAAGTGAAACAGCTAATAATAGGCCAGGCGACGTAAATTTATCACCTTTAACCGTGGACAAGTTTTCCAAAATGAGAAATAACCCTTTGTGCGCGACGGTTTTTATTGAAGAAAACAAGTTTCCGGAACACGTGCGAACGCGGCTGTTAAAATAACGATCCCGCCAAGATTAGAGCGCCGCCTCTAATGAGCGCGGGATGTGAGGGATGAAATTGGTGATTAATAATTCAACGATCCGAACGAAAGATAAATCTCGAACGCCGTAGAACCATCTCACCGGAAACGGCCACGAGTACATCGGGGATCGATTGAATAGAGCTGGAATTAACGATACTTGAAGTGGAATTCGTGAAATGAACCGGAAGATCGCGCTAATTTATCCGGCACGTCGATTTTAATGCAGTTTCCTAAATTTGTAGGAAATCGAAAAATCATGATTTACATACACCACCTGAGAATTTGAAATTTATCGTGAAATTTATCGATTTATCGTAAGAATTCTAAGAAGGAAGGGGTTCAGAACGATGTTGTTTCAGAAATTTCTCTATTTAGAAATCTACGAAAGTATGATATGCAAAATTCTTACCAGAATAGATACAGTATCAATTCTTGATTTATAAAAAAATTAGATAAAGGTATATAAATTAAAAAATGCTTCCAAACTGTTTAATAATAGTATAGTCTTGTTTTTAAAAATAATGAAAATTGTTTGTGTTATTTTTAAACAGAGGATATGGCCAACTGAAAATTCCCATCTGTTTAAGAAATTAACGAAAATTGCCGGAATAATTTGAAAGGCAACGTATCCCCTCAAATCGTTACACAGTAGTCCCGTTTCCAAGCAATGATCGATGGTTTATAAATTGTTGGCCGTCGCCACGCAATTACATTTACAACGAACATAAATCCGGCCCATAACCAAACACACGTCCCGATAATCAATCCAATCCAATCAATTTTTCAACCCCTCGTCGCCCCTCGCCGATCCTATCGCGATTTCCATCCAATCCGCTGGTCATTCCACGCCGACTCGTTCTCGTCAACTTATCCAATTAATTTCCCCGAAATAAATCACCCCGACCTATTCACTTCAGCTTCCATTTCCGCCGGAACTGGATCGACGAACAGCCAAACAAAATCACTGTTGCTCGTGCACACATCCATCCACCGGCAGAAGCGAATGTTTGCTTTTAAGGGAGGGGGGGGGGGGGACTGTATAAAACTACAGTATTGTACATCTTTTTCAACCTTGTTTTTACCTGATTAAAAGTTTGCTTGCAATTTATATCTTAATGTTTCCGTCTTCTAGCACAGCTTAGGTAATTAAATTTGCATTAGGGTACACGCTCGCTAAGCATACGAATCGCGAATGGCTGGGCAAGTATGCAAGCACAGTGACCCTCGGGAATTCCTCTCTATTCAGAACCTTCGTTTCGTCAAGCTATAATTGACAACTATAAATTACAATAATGAATCCAGGACTTCAGAGGGTAGGGAGAAGAATATCTAACGCGAAAGTAATTAAATATTAAAAGTTGGAGTTACGTTTAATAAAAACACTGTAACTTGATCAATTCCATAAGACACTTTACATTAACAGCACATTAAGTTTCTCAGAAGATCGCACAATGTTTTTAGGTTTTAGGTTTAGCCTCCATCGCATACACATATATACACATATACAGGCTCCTCTCAACTTTCGCAGATTTTTAAAAATTCAACTTTTTAAACCTTTGCTGCCCCCTCTCAGAGAACATCAAATTTTAGCCATCTGACTACAACAGTGTTTCCCAACTTTTTTCGTGCCATGCCTCACCTTAACCTTTCTAAAGTTCTTATTCCCTCCCCTATGTAACATACATAATTTTTAACATTACAAAATTGATTTGTTCACTTGAGAAACATAAATGATAGGTTCTGGGAAGAAATCAGGATGAAATTGTGAACAAAACACAGTAAGTAAAATTTCAAAACATATATAGAGTCCATTTTCGAATTGCCCCGCGTTGGGAAACACCGGACTACAATGTTGTTTCGATCAATACTTTAAAACACAGTTTTTGATGGATATTTTATTACATCCCTCTACTTTCGAACATTCAACATTCGCACACACTTTCAAGAACCAATTGCGTGCGAAAGTCGAGGGTCGCCTGTACACGAATTAACGCTTAATCGTTTGAGTCCCAGGGAGTATTGAAAAAAACAGTGTCGAAGAATCCCAAACAGCGCAATTGCGCTTTCTCTAAATAAGTACGAAAAGACCTAAACAGCGCAACAGCGCTTCTTTTATTTTATCTCGAGAAATACCAAGGGGCGCAATAGCGCTTGCATTTAAATTTTTATTTTGTAATGTATCATTGCATTATTATATTATTATCCTACCTATTGTAAAATGTATTATTTACATTAAAAGGAGCTGTGTTACGTACTTGCTTCAGTAAATCTGAGCGCGTTAGTTGTCCACAACGTTCGAAATGTGCTGGCTTTTCTCGACGTAAAATCTCAACACACGCGATCGCGCTGCTTGGGACTCAAACGGTTAAACGTACCCATCGTTCGATCAGAATTTCCACGAATACGTTCCGGATCGATGCTACCCGCGGCGTTGCAACGGTTCACCGAGTCTTATTAATTGTCCCGCGTTAATCTCAATCCCAGCGTCGTCGGTTGGCCTGTTTCGCGCGGTCGTTTCAAGTCGCGGGCCATTTTCCGCGGCGTCCAACGGCGAAAGTTCTTGGCCGTTCGTACGCGCGGGACATTAATCATAATACGTCGCTTATTAAACGAGCCGTCCCGTTGGCCGCGGCAACGAGGTCAACCCTGGAACTCGTGGCCGGAACACAGCCCCCGGAGGCCGACCCCGGGTTAATTCCGAGCCAACCCGAGCGCGTGTGCCTGCGTTACGCCCGGTATATTACGTTCCGCACCGGTTACAATTAAGTCGGGGGCTGGCTAGGTTTGCTGGGAAGTAGACTAGTAGACAGGGCAGAGGCGGATTTCAGCGTCTGCCGCCTTAGGCTATCATATTTTTGCCGTAAAAGAAAAAGGGTAGCGAAGACGAGGTGGAGATCCCAGGTATTTGAAATACTAGATTTGAAAGCACCTTTTGTGAAAAACATCTCTTCAAGATGGAAGAAAGTTTTCGTAAATTCAGGCTTTAGATTACTCAGTTTACATCTAGATGCAGTTTTGTGACGGGATATTCCTCGTTTGAACGATTTATGAGCGAATTTTAGGATGTACAGAGAAGAGATTAGAGATTGATGCGCTTATTGAAATAAGGGAGAGTGATTAAAAAATACCTGCTTTATTATTATTTTTACTAATGTGGCGTATAGTAGAATGTTGTGGTATACTAAGAAATAAATTGCAAAGGTTCACGTTAATTAATGCAAGAGGGTGAAATAAAAGGGATATTAGGGATATTCCTCGTTTGAACGATTTATGAGCGAATTTTGTGGAGTACGGAGAAGAGATTAGAAATAGATATGCTTATTAAAATAAGGGAGAGTGATTAAAATTACCTGCTTTATTATTATTTTTACTAATGTGGCGCATAGTAGGATGTTGTATTATACTGAGGAATAAACTGTAAAGGTTCGCGTTAATTAATGCAAGAGGGTGAAATAAAAGGGACATTAGGGATATTCTTCACTTGAACGATTTATGAGCGAATTTTGGGATGTACAGAGAAGAAATTAGAGATTGATGCACTTATTGAAATAAGGGAGAGTGATTAAAACTATACTAAAAAATAAATTATAAAGATTCGCGTTAATTAATGCAAGACGGTGTAATAAAAGGAATGTCCATTTTTCGGTGATTCGTACTACTTGGGCTTATCGTACAGGATATGAAAATTATGAGCGTATCCTGTGATTTTTTTGATAATGAAAACGTGATTCTGGTGAGCTACGAATCTCTCGAGAAACGTGATGTAATGGTTTTTTAAAAAGTCGATGCGGTTTTGAAAGATTCGAGAAGTTGTACGGATTCGCGGGGGATTTAAAGCGTTCGAAGGATAGTAAGTTTTAACGGCTCTGAAGATTCGAAGAATTTCAAGGGTTTAAAATATTTAACAGGTTCGGAAACTCCTCGAGACTTGGAAAATTTGAACACTCGGAAACGTTTGAAAGATTTGTAAGGCTTAAAAGTTGATAAGACGAAAAACTGAGAGATTTGTAAAATATGAAAGCGCGAAAGGCTTCAAAGCTGAAAACCATCTAGAGAAATAGAAAGTTAATTAACTCCTTGAATATTTAACGATCTCAAACTTAAACTTAAATCAAACCATTTGGAAATTTAAAAGAAATTTTTCGAATTATTATTAATTTCGAAGAAATTAATTCGAATTCAATTAAAAAATGAGTGAATAACTAGAAAACATAAAAATCAAATATTTATAGAAAATTTTCTCATGAACATTCAAAATCTCAACAAATACACAGTTTCCATGTACAAAATAATACATCAACCAGAGATCCAATTTATGCTAACAAAAATGCAAACCTTAACCCAATTAACGCGTGTTCCAAGCTCTATACAATCTGCTCGCAGTGAAAACTGGAATTTGTTCCGATTTAAACCCGTCGACGATAAAAATGTCCGGCTGAGCCGATCGATATTACCAGAACGGGCGAAGAAATCTCATTTGCAAGCGTGTCACAATCGATTCTCGTTCGATCGCCCCGAAACTGCTTCGCAAGCAGCTCACGACCCGCGTTTCCGCTTCTTCCAGCGTCCCATCCGCGGAAATAACGTTTTTCCTCTCGAACGGGCCACGAAGGGGAAGAAGAACGCGATGTCTCGCGGGGGTGGATATTCTTTCGCCGGGACATTCGGTCGGGACAGGAAATAAAATTGAATTATGCATCGCTTCGTTGACCCAGAGAGTCGGAACGGCTAAGAGAAAGAGTGTCTCGCGTAGAAATAATTCAGCATCTGCCAGCACCGATTTGAAAATTCTCCCGTGCGATCGATAGTCGGCCACGTTTCCTTTCCAAAGAGATAGGGGGGGAAATGCGTCCCTCCCTTGGAAATACCTCGTACTATGCTGTTCTACTGGAAACAGACTTTTCGTTTTAGGTGTAGAATTTGAAAATAATTAAAAATTGTGGATTTTGGAATGAAAGCTTTCGCGAAGAACAACGTTTTTCCAAGTGTTCAAAGTTTCCAAGTCTCGCGAAGTTTCCGAACCTCTTCAATATTTCAAACCCTTGAAATTCTTCGAATCTTCAAAGCCGTTAACACTATTCCTACCCACGACCGGTCAAATGACCGTTTTTAAAATTGTGATTAGAATTTCAAATATACAACGTAATTGAATCGCCTTTAAACTTCAAACTTTTTCTCAAATATACGTATAATACATTTTTCAATGTTCACTTGTTTTTTCATTGTTTACTTTCTGAGAAAAATTTGTAGCCTGTCTTACGTAGGAATGTCGCAGTAAGAATAGGTACACGTGAAGTGTCGGTAGGAATAGTGTTAAAACTTACTATCCTTCGAACGCTTTAAATGCCCCGCGAATCCGTACAACTTCTCGAATCTTTCGAAACCGCATCGACTTTTTAAAAAAAGTCTTTTTCCAACATTGTATTTTTCCCCGAAAACTCGTCCCTTTCAGACAAACACCGTGTGCTATCCTCCCATATTTTTCATCGATTATACGACAAATTAAAAAATGTTTACGCGTTATTTGAATAAATTTTATCGATTCGTCGTATTCGCTCGTCGATTCGGCGCACGGTTATCCCGGGGAATTCGTTAACAGGAAACACTCGCGATAATTCGAATCCGATGCAGCTGGATGGTAATCGACTCGGAAATGAAAAGCGCTGCGCTGGAACTGCAGGCGGGCTTTGAAATTAATTACGCGAGATTCGCTCGCCTGCCATAAACGAAGTCCCGACGACCAGGAGATATCGGGCTTCTCGCGTTCTCCTAACGCTGTTACGCGTGCACAGCGGCGGAATTAGGAAGTCTTGCAAGGATCTCCCACTGGTTTCGTTGCCGCGCTTTCACCGCGAAAACGAGCCAGCCGATAGATAACTCTTCTGCATACGCTTTCGAAAATTCCGCGATCACCGGCTAGATGATTAGTGGCGGTGTCGTATAAGGACACGCGGGGTCTGTTGGAATAGATAATGGAAACGGCTGGAACGGATATCTTGTGATCTCGGTGTTGCTGCCGGCATGGCACTTTCGCAGAGAGTGGCCTTTGTGCGCCCGTAGCGGGAAACGAAGCTGATTGGAGAGAGAAAATGGCCCAGATGCATGGGGAACGATTCTGTGTTTGGAAAGAGGGGGTTGAAAAATACGGAGAAATTCTTTATGGAATATTTTTGAGATAAGCATGTTCATCTTGGGGGGGTAGACAGTGATAATGATGGAATAAGGTAAAGGGGATGTCAAAGATAAAAGATTGAAATGTATGTATAATAAGCGTAAAGAAACGTTGAATGTAAAAAAAAAGAAATAACGATTTCGTGATGAAAATTTGCTATGGTTTTTTAAGGAAATGTAGAACATATGAAAATGTAATGTTGCATTTGATTGAATTTAGGATGAACAGTGATAATAGTAACTTTATTACATTTACATTAATGTGCATTCATACAGATATTCTGCGAGACGATCAAACTGCAATCTTGATAATGATTATTTGCCAGATATTTACATAAACGGCAGCAACAAATATCACGTTTAATAACTGATTCCTGCTCGTGAGGTGGAAACAATCGCATCGATTTACATTTATAATCATGAGCGTGTATATTTGTCCGTTTTACATTATCCTCGTTGACCAACCATTAATTATAATAGCACCTTTATTTACCCCAACAATATTGTGTACGACACAAACATTCGGACTCTTATATACAATAAAAAATCGAAACAGCTAAAGCACATGCAAAAGTTTTCTCAATAATTACGTCAAAGAATGTCATCTCTAGTCAATTTTTACAGCATTCCATGAAATAAAAATTTTAATATACTTCAACCTCAAAGATATAACCTTGGAAAAAGAACCTTTTTTAGTATACATCTGTCGAACCTAACCCAAACCTAAACCGAACCTTCAAAAGCACTACCTTACTTCTGTCTACCCGTTTTCTTAAATCCATAAAAACAATACTGTTGGATTTTAACGTGGTCAGGGACAATAATTTTAGTTTTTAATGGAGAAATGAAAGCCTTTTAGATTTTAAATATTTAATAATAATAATAACATGGATTAAATTAATAATTACAATAACGTTTTGTTCTTATCTTTTATCTTGATTTTGTACAATTTTAATTTTACTTTCGTTTCTTCTTTTTTTTACTTTCTCACTCACTCTCTCTCTCTCTCTCAAATCTCAATAACGAATTGACGATCATATCATACAGCAATCATTTAGAACACACTCATTCTTACCAACATACTTTCTTCATACACCACATTCATACTAACCATTCACATTAATTGTTCCCAACAAATACAAATACTTTAGACTCTGATCTCAGGTGATTCACCCTGGCTTTGACTCGAATGCTTCCCATATTTCAACGATAAATTAACAGTTATCCCTGTTATATTTCCGCGTTGCGGCACTTTATTCGCGGAACGTTTACATAAAAGACGATAAACGGATCGATCCCCGTAAATCAACGGGGGACGCAGAGGCTGTGGAGGTGGCGGTGTAATGGCGGCAACGGGGCTATCTTGGCGTTTTAGAAAGCTCGTTTTTTTCCCCATCGTTTCTCCCCGCGAATGACATTTTTACGAGCCCTGAATCCAGCCTGAAACCGGAGAGAATTAATCGGCGATCGTGCGAGTATTTGGTGTATCCTTGAAGGCTAAATCGATACCGTCCCCTAAGCTCTACTACCACCGCACTTTTTTTGGTCGCGCTGTAATAAATATAGCCGTAACGATGGTTTCTTGTGCGCGCGTTAACATTTTCCTTCGACAACTAATACTCGCAATTAGATTGAAACGTTTGTTATAGATGTTTCGATGAAATTGTTGTAACTTGTAAAAAATAATTTAATTTAACTTCCTGCTGTTTATAATCTACGTTTATACGGTGTTCGTTAAAATTTCGGCATAATTTTTCAATTGCTCGTGAAAAGTTGTTAACAAAAATTTTTCTGTTCTGAGTGAGCAAATCTGAATACGATAAAATTTGCGGAAAACATTTCTATCAAAAATCATCCACATTAATCTAATGATTAAAAAATTACAAATTAATAAGCAACGTTATAGTAAATCAACCATAACACCAAAAAATCATCTTCGATAAATATCCACATTAATCTGATGATTATAAAATTATAAATTAATAAACAACATTATAGTAAATCAACCCTAACACCAAAAAATCATCTTCGATAAATATCTACATTAATCTGATGATTATAAAATTATAAATTAATAAACAACATTATAGTAAAT
>JAOPTO010002300.1:62737-120363 GCA_033822845.1 Tetrapedia diversipes
TAGAACAAATCAAGGGAAAACTAAATTAAGATAGATTAGAGTAATCTTTTAGAAACTGTACATTTGTTGCATTCATCATACTATGAAATCAAAAGGCAAAACTTACGCAGCAACCTACCAGAAGTGAATAATTAAAAAACTACATTAAAAAACACCGTACAAAAGCTAAAATTATTTTCTGTGTCGAAATAGGACGAATATTAATTTTTTTTACATCTGTCAATATCTGAATCCTCATCTTCGAATAACTCGAACCTCTTTCGTTCCTTCCAAGCCCTAAATCACACTCCATAAATCCACGTTTGCATTTTCATCCGCGCCACCCCTCCCCCTTGGGATGCCGCCCCTGCTACGATTTGCAATTCAATTCGGCAATCTACACGATAGCGGAGAACTCTAATCGTGGGATCGTCTTTGAAGAATGTTTCAGAGTACATCGAGCTAATTCGACGAGAACGAACGGCCCTGTCGGGGGGAGAGTCTTTCTAATTGCCGGTGGCGTTCATCGCACAAAAGCAGCTAAGGATCTCGAGAACGATCCGTTCTCGGCTCGCTGCCGGTGATGTACAAGCGGTGCAACGACGGGACGACGCCTGAGTTCGATTGGAATGGAAACGCGAAATATGGCTGGCTCGATCTCACAGCACCACAAGATGATTCCGTCGCGTTGCCCTCGTGCGCCCTCGTTGGCGTTTCCACAGGCTGGAAGACGGATCGTTTCCGGGCGAAGGGTACAACGTATCGTTGAACGTAACACCCTTGAAACGATACACTAAACACGAGAGGGTGGAAGTTCGTTTGATCGGAACGAGTTACGAGACCGGCGGATAATCGACGATTGAATCGATCGGTAACGGAAACGTGGCGCATGTACACGGACATGTACGAGCAAATAACTCTTTCAACTGTTACTTAGTTATATCTTAAAAAGAAAATACTCTTTCCTCGAGGCATGTAATTATAGAAACGAGCCCTCCTCCGATTTCTCTGATTCGTACAAGGGTGCGGACTACGGAGACCACGAACGGATTTATTTGAAGCGAGAAGGATTTGCACCGTTCGCTACCGTAACGCGGTACGTATGCTCCGACAACAGGGAGCAACTTGAAAAATAATACTCAAGTCGGCGAGGAACAGGAAACGAGAGCGTTTCTCTCGCGTCGTGTAACTGGCTCCGCGCATATCGTTGATCGCAATAAAGCGGCGCAGTGATCGAACACGCGTCGCGTCGAAAAAGATAGCACAAACGTCGTGATCATTTTACAGGCACGTTTATTATTAACGATTTATCCGGCTGAGAACTATTCTCGAGCGAACCTTTCGAAGCCTTGGCTAACCAAGGATAGCGTTTGCAAGGGGCGAGCGGTCGTCGACGCGCGCACGCGCAAGCGGATCTGTCGAGGCAGAGGTGTGTGATTTTACGAACACACCCGTGCAGGATGCAACCGCGGAATACGTAGACATATCGAAAGCGTAAGATCGTATTTTCGTCCATACGATTCTTCTCGAAAAGGTACCGTTTCCCAGATCGAGCCGAGCGAGAACTGAATCGACAGACGGCCGCGCGCGCGCGCCGGCGAACGCAGAAAAAATAAATCTGCGGTAGCGTACACGTGCGAGAAGTGCATCGTGTTGCAGGCGACTGCAAGGTGCACCCGCGTGTGCACGAACACCGACACTTATACAATATTATACAGATATACAGAGAGTAAAAGAAAAGTAAAAAAAGACGTTTCACGCTATTATAAAAGCTCAAGAGGGAAATCTTTATAGGACGTATCTGTCTAGATGCATCCGCTACGAATCTCAATCTATGCAATCTCTATTTTTATTACTCGACAAGTAGTATAGTGAATTATCTTTATAGATATTGTTGCATCGCTTCAGGGTGTTCCACGTGTTCGGGCGAAACTGTTTTTTCGTTGAGACCTATTACCGCATTATCGTCGATTGGAATCGTTTTCGACGGACGACAATTTTCGTGCGGGTGGCGAGAAATATGAGGGGACAGGGGAGAAATGGAGAAACGAAAGGGGTTGAACGTTGTGTATCATATAATAATGTAACTTGTTGAGTTGAACTGTTGTATCTGTTATCGATCCACGGCCGAATAATAATCGTTTTCCCGATTGTTGAAGAAATCCTGAAGTGAGCATATGTTTGAATCTTCGAACTCTTGAACACTAATAATTCTCTGACAATGACTAGCATGTAACGTGTATCGATATGTAATTAATATACATATACAATGCATACGTATGCGTATACAGTGGTGGATGGAGGGAAATTTTTAAGGTTTAACAGTTACAGAAGGCACTATAATTTGTATTAAGAAGAAGCTATATTTTATAACGTTGACCGACATGTTATGAAAACGTACACTATATGAAAAGGGGGAAAAACGAAAAAAATAACAGAGGCGAGAAAAGATATATATTTTGTTTAACGAGAGCAACAGAATGAAAAAAATTTAACCAGGCAATCAGTAAATTCTATTACATTTCTTTGTACCTATTTTTTCACAACTTCTTTCTTGCTTCTCCTTTTCAAAGCTTTGAAACATCATTTATTATAAATATCTAGCGTTCATAATTCTTCTTTTCATTCTTTTCTGTTTAAATAAAATTATAAAGGAGAATAGCATTAATATTTTGCAAAACTTTTATGAATATATACTATGTTAAATTTATTTCGTTCTTTTCTTATCCCAGTGTAATACAAAGTGTTTTGTTTATTATGTAAATGTAGTCTCACGAATAAATCAACATCTACATATCAAATGGTGAAGGAAGTTAAACAAGAAAAATGGTCATACCGAATAAAATGACAACGTTTAGCATTAATGTTACACGTTCTTTTTATCCATCACTGTATACACGATAATAATCATTGTGAAAATGGGGAAAATATAAGTTTATCTACTAGAAAAAAAATTAATGTTTTATCTAGCGTCGTACTTAAACATAATATAACGTCGGTATATCGCTGTCGCTAATAAAAAAATAAAAAAATAAAAGAAAGAGGGAAGAACATATGGAAAAGACTATCTTCATGATACTAGTAAGAAGAAAGAATTCCAACTCTAAGCGCTCACATCAAGTTGTGAATAAACATATCATACCTAATTAATATATTGAACAAAGAAGGAATATCATCGTTTAATATAATATAAAATATGAGTCTATATATATATATATATATAAATATATATATTGAAAATATATATATATAAAGATTATAAATCTATATGCAAGAAAATTAGTTATTAAACGCATTATGTCGAACGAGCGTAGATCTACAATGGTAGGCCATCTTTTTCAACTTGCTGAAGCAGAAAAAAAAATACAATTACATGCACGTGAAAATTAGCCAAGCGTGCAAATACAGACAAACACACGTGTGAACGTGAATATAACGCAACACGGTGTCCTTTTTCTTTTTCTTCGACTTCTAATTCCTCTGACACAGAAAAGAAAAAGTGAAAAAATTAATCGAATATTTTTCTTGGCTCTCTTAAAGAATCTACCAAAACAGATCTGCGCCAGGAAACGATGTAATAGAAAAAAAGAAAGATACACGTGCAGCGAGTTGTCTCGCTGGTTATCTTTTAAATTATTATCTAATCTCGTCCTTTTCGTCGCGAGACACGTAAAAGGGGGAAAATCTCAATATGAGAATTTTTATGCTCGTGTACATAAATTCTGTAATTCGAATCAATCTAGTGGCTGTCCTAATCGTCTGTATTAAACTAGAAACGAAAAAACGAAGGAAGAGAGAAAAAATCGCGACATTTTCCTCCTGTGATATATTTCAATTACGATTCGTGTTCTTCTGTTCTTTTACCCAACTCTTTTTTTTTTTTTTTTTTATTTTCTTTCTTTCATTTCCAAATTTCTAGTCCCTACGACTTATTCGCCAAGCTAGCAATCGTGTGCTACGATAATCTCGTGAACGTTGTTGGAACACGTTAATCGAAACGGCCAAATACTTAAATAACGATAATTAATATTAAACGATGTAACGATTACTCGATCACGCCGGTCAATCGTATTCGCTAGTTTTCCGTTCTTTCAAGCAATCGTAACCACGAACGATCAATCATTTGAATCTCGCGAACGAATCAAACAACGTGTTACAATCTAAATATCGCAGCTTTGATCGTTCATCTTGTGCAGTGCGAAAAATGATTTCACGAAAAGCTGATTTTCTTTTGTAACATGTACGATGCCACTCAAAAGTTTGAGATCACTATTCAAATTGCGATGATATTAAAGAGAAACCTTAGTACAAGATCAAAATACTGTTATTTGCAAGAAAAAATAATGAAATTCAGATTACATTTAAAAGAAAAATATTCGTTCATATTTTTTACAGAATATTATGAAGGATTTCCAAAAATGCACCATAGTAAATTTAGGAAACCTGTTTAAAAAATTACGAATTGGTCACTCTGACCACCATGATAGTTCCAATATTAATATTGCAAATATTAACAACAGCTTCCTCTGTTTTTACGCATTCCTCGATACACTGCGATCATCTCAAACTTTTAACTGGTAGCGTACTTTCCCCTTGACTATCAAATCGAATAGGAAAATGATTGACTGGTATAATCAAAACGAATGATAATTGAGGTTATATCCGTTTAAATCGAAACACCCCTCCCCTTTCCCTCATCTCGTGTTCCGACCGAAGCGCAAGATCACCTTCCACCCTTCACCATTCTCCCCTGTCGAACCTAGTCCCACTTCCGTTGTCCCAGCTCCATCCACTCTCTCACCCTCTTTTAACGCTATTTTTTTAACCTTGAGATTTCGGTCATGGTGCTATATCTGTACATATACTGTGGGAATCGTTGCGTAATCAATGTACCATTATTACTAGTACTATTCAAACTAATCATACTCAATATGATTACAATTATTATTATTATTATTATTATCATTGTTTTATTATTTTGTTATCACCGATACTCATATTTACAATGAGCGTTACATTTAACTGTACGTCAACTTATAAATTTGTCTTTGCAGTTTGCGCGTGAATATTGGGAAACGCTATAACAAAGAAAAAAAAGAAATGGCGGTTCCTTTCATTTCAGAGATAAATAAATATATATATATATATATATATAGCGAAGGAAAAAAAAAATATATATATATATATATAAATATACGTATATTCCGCCCGTAAAACAGGACTCTGCAATAATCATGATTTTGTTTGATATTGATTCTATGATTGTATATTTATAGATAAGTTGAGCTCAAGCGTGCATCATCCCGTTGCGTACGCTGTATCACATATATATTATACATACTCTTCTTTTTTATATAGACGAGATATCGACTGCATACTGTAACCTATACCGGATGTTTTATAAATCGCAAAGCAGCCAAGAATGGATGATCCCTTAACCAAGCGTATATTACGAACCTGTTCGAGATGCGTAAAATTTTGCGTTAGTCTTTTCTTAATCCGTTCAACGAGGTCTCGATAGTTCGAGGAGAATTCAGAGTTACCGAAAAGATGTCTGTAAAAGGGGTCTGCGGCACCCATTATTGAAACTGAAACCATTTCCGATCGACGTTGCTGTTAAACGCGTTATCGTGCATACGACAAAACTTAACCGTCTAAATTATACCAATGCTCGACAGATTCGAACGAAGATGATCGTCTTATATCCGGTGACGGGATCGCCGTTTTTTTTTGTTCTGACTAATTCACGATTTACGAAACAGCCTACGTGTAACACGATTATACCGAGAGATGATTAAGAGATGACGACGACGATGGATCAAGGCGTGCCAAGCGAGGCGGGAATTGTTCTTTAAAAGCAAAAAAAATTATATAATATTACATATATATGTATAAAATAATATAAACGACGATAATGATATTAAGGTAAATAAGTACGACAAAACGACTGCTCTATACTGCTAAAGTACAAATGTTTCATTTTAATTGTTTTATAAAAACGATATCGATTTGTTAGAGATTAGGTTTAAATGCGTGCACGCTCAGGCGCGCGATGTACGTGTAATTATATTTATTTGTTAATCTCTCTTCTCTCTCTATCTCTCTATCACTTTCTCTCTGTTCTCTGTTCTCTTTATATTTCTCTTTCAGCATAATTAACACATGGCCCCTCCATTCTTTTCACGTGTCACACACGCCGTATTACGCGATACGCGTTACGCTCATGCTCGCTCATTTCGCGTTCACTAATACACCGTACACAACTTGACAAGCAAACACGCATCTATCCTGCCGTACTTATGCATGTAAGCCGCGTGACATAATGACGTTTGCTCGTCCCAGCGATCGCAATAATTAATGGGAACGCGTGCTGCGGGTGTACGCACGAGGACGCGAAACCCGTCGTTTTCATCGAAACGCGCACAGTTTTCGAACGGTCCCCAATCACTCACACTCACACACTTTTCACGGACAATCACTGTGATGTGGTGTCTGATGATCGATGCTGAACAGGGAATAGAACTAGCAAAACGGCGACAGACCGGGGAGGTTTCCTCTTTTGTACAGCGTTTCCCAATCGCTTTCTTTTCCCGTCGATCAATTTAATGTAATTAACGTGATTGCAAACGCAACGAAAACATTGTCACGGATTTCCATTGGTGGATTTAGCGTAATGCCGACCGGACTCAATGACCCAAGCCAAGGGCCCAAGCTTGATAAGGTCTGATCGAAATGCTACGACTTTTTTTTGTTTGTTTTCGAGAAAAGAGAATTAATCAAATTCCTCGTTAAAATAACGTCGCAGACCTTTAACCCTTTCGCTTCGACTATCCAGTCCGCCGAAGTACCGTCACTGAACGGAAGCGCGCGACAAAAATATGCACAGTGCGCGTGGTTTCTGTATATACGTTTTTCAAAGTCTTAAATAACAACTATGCTGAATAAACGAATCATTGCTCTAATCTAACAAGTATATTTACAATTTTAAATGTGAAAAGACTTTTAAAAATTATTAAAATACAAGTTACATTTGGATGTCGCCTATAAGCGGCGTTCGTACCCACAGGTCATCTCGTGGATGCCGCTTATAAGCGAAAGGGTTAAGCTTCCGGAAATTTTACGTAAATGGCCCTCATCTTGCTAAATCCGTCACTCACCTATATTGTATTCTGTGTTCGTTCTGAGAAGGTGCAAAGAGATTAAATAATTATATATATATATATTAGAATTGTTTTGGAAGGGAATGTATGATGTAATGTAAAATGAAAAATCTTATTGTGAACCTGTGAACTGCCTTTGGATGTAATATCTGCTTTGTTATTTCTAAGCGGTCCCTACTCAACTAAAAACATCTATATATATATATATTGAAAGACAAAATTTTTGCAATATAACTATACGTATATATATATATGTATTGTACATACATAGATTGGGAAACGTTGGTTTATTTAATCAAGACACGACAATAATACGTAAGCATTGTTCAACCGGAAAACAAGTGTATTGTTCAAGCAAGGCTACGAGCGAAATTCGACGAATTTGTTCCTAAACGATCGTTTCGAGTACCATTATCCTCGACGGTGACGTATTTTAATTCATTTACGCTCAGACCGCTCACGACAATGCATGAATTAAGAGAGAAATAAAACGTGTATCGTGGTTTAATTGAGAATATTATCGCCGTACAGATGCGTGAAACATATGTATTTTTCTAATAAAAAACGCACTAATTTTAATATACGCCCCTATTAACGAGCGACAGCTCTGAGCAGAGACGAATTAAAATAAAATGTAACGCAACAGACACGCGTTGTTTTATGTCCAAGGCTGAATGGATACGTTATTATTGTCGTTGCTTGTCCAACCATGTACATTCGACGATGTATTTCAATTTCATTCGCGGACAACAACGTTTAACCCTTTTGCGGTCCGCGCTGCATTCGCAATTTCGTTTCAGCCCGGTCCTATATGTCGACGATGTGTCGCGACACGTTGGACATAGGACTGCAAAGCTTAACTAATTCTTAACTTTAACCCTTTGCGGATGAAGCAGTAAAGAAAATAGTTACGTCGCGCATTTGTGTAATAAAAACTAAAGCTGTATTTAAATAAGTTTTTCATAAAATCTAACAAAATCACAAACAAACAAATTTAAGCCAACTTGACTTCTTAGGCTAGTTACCCCATGCGTATCTTATACGTGTCGTTTACGACAGACAAACGCCAGCCGCAGCGCAAGAGTTGGGCGGATATATCCGACACTCGTCCGCAAAGGGTTAAAATCGTCTTTGTTTTATCCAATTTGAATAAATTTCTGCCAAGTTATATTGGAAAGAGTTTTGTACAATTTTTCGTGGGAAAATACCCCTACTGTGCGTTGTGTCGAGTGACGCTCGACGTAGGACCGCAAAGGGTTAATCACGATCGTACTTAATCGCATCAGTATCGCTTCATCCGATTACCGATTAATTCACTTCGCGATATACGTATGTACCCGATGAATCTATCATATCGACTCTCTAATCAAGATTCAATCCTTTTTACGCGAAACGCAATGCGTTCTCCCTATTTCCCATCGTGCGGCCTGCATTTACTTGTGCGATCAAACACACGCTTTTGTTCGAACAAAATAATATCTGTTACCGCGATATATTTTTATCGTGTATAAATAATTTCGAGAAAATTATATATAGATATATAGATATATACTTATTATGATGTTTGGTTTGAAATAAAATTGAACACAGTAAAAAGTACAACTAATTGAATTGATTCGACGATCGCAGACAGTTTTATTTTTTTTTCGAACAAATAGGGAAAACAACGGGGAACGAGAGATGGATTAACTCGAGCCGGAGTCACGATTGAAAATCGATTGCCACGATGATCCTTCAAATTTTTGAATTCAAAGGTAAATAGGACATGAAATGCAATAGTTCTCGCGCTATTTGCGACGCATCTCGACCTAACCGATGCACGACAAGAAGAAAAAAAGCACAAAAAGTACAGCATTGTACGAATCAATGCGAACGGGTGTGATCATTAGAAACCCTCGCATCGTTGCGAAAAAAACTCGAAAATGGACATATGTATTTTTTTATTAAAGAGTTAGCATAACGTGTTGCGTTTCGATTTAAAACAGATTTTATGATCGCTGAAGCATTCTTTTTTTAAAATAAAATAAAACGAATGTTCGCATTAATTCGCACAACGCTGTGCGTGTTGGTGATTATAAAAGTAATCTGAATCAAAAATTTATTCTAAAATTCGTGTTTTGCATTTTTTTTTTACTGCTTTGCTAATTTCCATTCGATTCAATATGTAAAGTAACCGTTTTCAGATTTTTGATCTAGACAACTTTTATGATCACCGGGACATACACACGTATATCTCCGTCATACATATCGTCGCAATGATCGATCAATATTTTAATATTTTTTGTTTTTGTTTCCTTCCTGTAAGACAACAGTTTGTCCACTTTTTAGCTCTTTGCAGACGCTGCGTGTATGGATCGTATTTTTGTAAACCCTCTAGAAATCGATTTCATCGGAGGTTCACGCTGCCGACCGAACGTCTAATGATCTGGAAATTGTTTTTTGCAACGAATCGCGATAAGAACGGACTAGTTCGCAGAGAGTTAAAAGAAACAAAAAAAAAAGAAAAAGAAAAAGAAAAACGCTCGGACAACGTTTGTCGACGATAGAATGCTTGACTAGACGCTCCGACCGGAAATACGAAAAGAACACGGAAGAAACGCTTTTCGTGTTTCTCTCATCGTTGAAAACGGCTGTTTTGAACGCAGCTGCTAAAGCAATGTCGCGCACGTCCAGCAGTTGTGTCTTTTCATTGACAAAATCGTTCGTGATTCATTGTTATTCGATCAGTATCAGTTAATAAACTTTTTAAATAGTGTTAAATAATAAAATGCAACGTTTCTTTCTGTCTCGATTCCTTCACTTTCACCCGAACTCTCCATACGTTCCTTTTATTTTAACTAGAACAAACAAATACAACAAGTGCACGACAAATGTTGTTAACTACAATAAATGATTTAACATGGATTTCCGAAACTCAAAGGGAATTCAAGAAAATTTTAACTGAATTTAAATTACCATCTACAAGCCAGTGCACACTTGTATAATTCAATTAAAACAATTATTGGTTAACAAGACAATACATTCAACGTTTTGTAAACATCGAACAATTAATAAAATTGAACAGCTTCATTTTACGCTGTATCGTAAACTTATCCTTATTCTAAATTTATTAAGTGTAGAGTGAATTATGGATGGGAATTTGGTACAGTAATATATGTATCTACAATATTGGGAAGACTCTAATAATTTTACCGATTTGATTTATTAGTCAAAACGAAAAAATTGGTAAATTTTCATTTTAACATCACTCAAAACGTTACCAAAAGCAGCGTTGTAGCGCTTACTGGAATAAAAAGAAAAAATCTAAAGTAATGTTTATTTCTTAGCACGTGCTTTTAAATAGGAGAAATATAACAAGTTCATAAAGAATGAATATAACATTACGGATTAATGTTCAATCAATTTTTTCATAATATCATAAATTTACATTAGCGACAATATCGTGACGTTACTTATTCCAAATTCGCGCTAAGTCCTACTGCGCAATCGCGTTCTACTGCGCAGTCTTCGCCGGCTGCCGGTCCGTGAGGCTACTTGGTCAGCCCCTTTCCGGCGTGGGACGCCATCGCGATAGCATCTTGTGACAGGTTGAATGCAGCTCGTTCGTAATTGCATAATCAACCACCATAAAAGCGTTCCTACGGGTTGTAGCTTTGTAATTTCGCGTTATTTAACCCGTTCGCTACCATTAGTAACCGGAAGTGTTAGATTTTTATTTGTATTTTTGTTTAAATCATCATTTCAATATAAATTCAATTCGCCTACGGTATTTCGCGATCGGCGGGAGTGTTAGACATTTATTTTATATTCTTTTAAACAACGAATCGTATGGTGTTTTCTGCTAACAACATTAGACTACATGGTGGATACATGTTGCTGACCATCTACCCGATGCAGCCTATGGGGAACCTAGAGGACGCGTGATGCTCATCAGGACACAGTGAGTCGCATATTTCATTGTTCCTCCGATTCTCAATCATGTCGTAGGACGAATGGTCCGAAACGACACGGGAATTGGTTGTATTTTTCAATATTATTGCGAGCATAGTGATCACGAATATTTTATTACTCGTGTACACTGATATATTATTTGTTAGGGCTTTCTTGTATCTTGCGTTTGCATAAATTTATTACATACATTTTGATTTTGTATGATTTAAGAATTTTACACAATTTTATTGTATTCAGTATTATCTACATTAGAATTTCATATTATTTCATAATAATACTTCGACCTATTACACGCAAAAACTGTCGAAGCACGGTCGAGCTTGCTTGCGTAATGTAAACAAGAAAGCATTTCGCGACGAGCTGGCAGGTGGTATCGAAGCGACAGCTGTTGAACACTTGTTTATTGTCTTCGATTCTTAGAATTGTCGCTTCGATAATCCTACCACTCGAGGGTTTTTTTAACATGTTCATTCAGAGCTTGGAAATATATTTCATGTAGTGAATAGGAAACAGTTTACTTTGTATTAAAATAAATTTCCAAATTACCCAGCTCTGAATACGTACCTTTACCCTTCCCATTCCTTCAACGTAATAAAATAAATAAAATATGTGAAATAAATAAAGTGAATAAAACAAACAAAATCCTTCCTTGTGTTTTATTATCCTCTTTTCTGAAAAAAGTGTTAGACCGTTAGCTTTGTTATTAATTACATTTTTCGCTGGGATTCTTAGCACACATGAAGACGCAAGGTTAGTCAAATTTGTATGTTAAATTATATCTAGAATTTGCTAGATTATTAAATAATATCATATTGTTTATATTAATATGAACAAATATAGTTCAATACATATTACGAATGATTAATAGATGAGTACAAAAATATATACTGATATTAGTAATAACGCGAAACAAATTTATTATATAACAGTGAAATTTTATTCGTTAGCACAAAATTTAATAAATATTTGAGTCTTTAATTTAAAGTCATATCTTTTCTACAAATTTGCAAATAAGCAATTGAGGTTTAATTTATATTGAAAATTTTCATTTTGATACTAGGGTTTTGAATTTAGAAATAATCTTTTATTCATTAATTAGTGCTCCTTTGGATTCTTTATTTGGTCTGTTGTTCTTTCGAAGTTACTTAGTTTTTCGGAAGCTTTTTTTTAACGCACGTAGGGAACAATCGAACATTCATAAGTAAACTTCAGATGTTTGTGCAAATTAATATTTTTCTTAGTATAATTTAAGGAATTGAACTTAAATAAAAATTTATTTCTTCTTTTAAATATTATAACGTTTAAATTGTCTTGCACATTAAGTGTATTTCATGCTTTTACATTTATTTTAATTTCCCATTAATGCATAAACATCTATGGTTTAATATCGAGTTGCTGCAAATGGTTTGTCGAATTCATTCTCATCTGTTTGCCGAAGAAAAAGGAAATCTACAGCTGTATCTTCGAAGAGGCCCGACATATTGTCACGAAGAGGGCTGCAACGTAATGGTTGTCCATATTAGAATAGACATTCTATTCTACGATGGACTACCATTCTTTACGTTACTTTATCACTATGCTCGCTATGTTATTTGTCTGTCGTACACTATGATCAAAGATCAAGAAGTACTAACATAAATGTCGTTCCCAAATAAAATATAATATTATTTTGCACAAATAGTTTTCTAGAATTTCTAATTAATTAAAATATTACTTTGTACTTCTTGATCATTTGGGTCATTTATTATTTAATACGAACGGTAAGTCTTTTTTCATCGTTTTCACAAACCATGATCGCGAATATCCTATTTTTAACTAAAATTCAAAGTTTATATAATTATTCTTTCAAATTAATGTAGCCTCCGGGGCTTACTCGTATTGATATGTTGCTTTACGTATAAGAATTTAAAGCTTATATTATTTAATTTCGATTTCAAATTTCAATTCAAACATTAAAATCTTGAATTTATAAATAATAATAAAAAACGTTAAAACTTCAATAGTTTAATTAAAAACCTTTAATATTCGTCTAATATTTTTCTCAGAATTGTTTAGTTTTTCGGAAGCCTTTTTTTTAACGCACGTAGGGAATCTTCTAACATTTCTGAACGAACTGTCTGATAGTTTATTAAAATTTATAGTTTTACAAACAGTGCGAAAAGAATAGAACGCAATTAAAGAAAATTGTTTAATCGTTGCGTTTTATAAATTATTTTTAATCTTTCATATATTTCGCATATTGCATTTTCTATTTCTTTATTCGTTTGGGTTTCCCATAGATGTTTCGCTCGATGAAGAGGTCACGAAGAGGCCTGCCAGAAGATCTCGGAAATTAGTACCGCGAATTAGTATAGTTTGTAGGTTTTGCCCACGGTTTTCTTTCGCTTTTCAGTGAGTTTCGAAAATAGTCAGTGTATAGGTTCTACCAATTTAGGAAAGTAGGATCTACGAGGGAAGGGTTTAGGGGTTTACAATTTAGAAACTTTAGGATAGGGGGTTAAAGGGTAGGGAGAATCTAGATTCAAACCCTCCGTTTAGGCGGAGTTTGGTTTAGTAAAGTAGTAGTCTGTAAGTACCTTTAAATTTGGTACCTTTTTTCCAGTTGTCAGCGTGGCCGTGGCGCGTATATACTCTCAGGGCCCTCCGTTCCCGCGGAGCTTGTTTGTTGAAAGGTCACAGCCACGTTGCATTCGAGTCATTTTTTATTTGTTAGGGGTACCGGGGGTGGGTTTCGCGTCGCGTGACGTTGGGGGTACGCGGTTTAAGGGATGGATTCAAACCTTCCGTTCACACGGAGTTTGGTTTAGTAAAGTAGTAGTCTGTAAGTACCTTTAAATTTGGTACCTTTTTTCCAGTTGTCAGCGTGGCCGTGGCGCGTATATACTCTCAGGGCCCTCCGTTCCCGCGGAGCTTGTTTGTTGAAAGGTCACAGCCACGTTGCATTCCAGTGCTTTTTTATTTGTTAGGGATAACGGGTGTGGGTTTCGCGGTCGTGACGTTGGAGGTACGCGGTCGTAACGTTGGGGTACACGGTCGTAACGTTGGGGTACGTGGTCGTAACGTTGGGGTACGCGATCGTAACGTTGGCGGTACACGGTTTAAGGGGTGGATTCCAACCCTCCGTTCACGAGGAGTTTGGTTTAGTAAAGTAGTAGTCAGTAAGTACCTTTAAATTTGGTACCTTTTGCCCAGCAGTCAGCGTGGCCGTGGCGCGTATATACTCTCAGGGCCCTCCGTTCACGCGGAGCTTGTTTGTTGAAAGGTCACAGCCACGTTGCATTCGGGTGCTTTTTTATTTGCTAGCGTATTCCGGGGGTGGGTTTCGCGATCGTAGGGTTGGGGGTATATGGGGGAGGGGGGTGGGAGCAAACCATCCGTTTATGCGGAGTTTGGTTTAGTAGTTCAATTCTGTACATTTTGGTACATTCAGTCCGGGGGCCAGTCTGTTTCTAGCGCGTATATACACTCAGGGCCCTCCGTTACCGCGGAGCTTGTTTCGTTGAAAGGTTATAACCAGGCTGGACTCGGACTTTTTTGGTTAGGTTAACGCGCGCGAGGGTTGTGGGAGTGGTGGTGGGTTTAGGGAATTCGGTGAGCAGGCGCGCGTGGGGTTCTATGGGTGTAGAGTCAAGGGGTATTAGTAGGGCAAAGGTATAGAGATAATCGGTGTAGGAACACGGGATGCCAACTAATCGGCATGGGTTGTGGGAGTAGGACTCGGGGCGTTATTCACTAGGGGTGTGAGACGCGGGTGCATCGGGTTTAAGGGGTTTATGGGTTTAAAGTCGAAGGGTGTAGAGGTTAGAATCACGTTTAAGGGGTTTATGGGTTTAGAGTCGAAGGATGTAGAGGTTAGAATCACGTTTAAGGGTACACGATTTTGTGCGTGTTAGGTTCCGGGGATTAGGGGGTAATAGTATAAGGGTGGGGGCTTTGCGGGTATTCGGGTCTTCGGTGGCGCGGACAACGGGGTGTGGGTTCAAACCCTCCGTTCACCCGGAGTGGATTCAAACCATCCGTTCACACGGAGGTTGGTTTAGTAGAGTAGTCTTATAGTACTTTATAGTACTTTGTATTAGATAATCAATTGTGGCCGTGATGCGACCCTTCCGCCGGGGGCCGTCGTGCGCAGGTGTGATCCTTCCAGCATTTCAGGGTCCTCCGTTCACGCGGAGCTTGAGTGCGTTTTAGCGTTATAGCCACGTTGAATTGGGGTGCTTTTTTATTTACTTTTGTATTTGCCAACGGTTTCCGGGGGTTGGGTAAGGGGCCGTAGGGTGGTGGGGGGTACGGTAGGGAGGGGGGTGGGCGCAAACCTTCCGTTTATGCGGAGTTTGGTTTAATTGTTCAATTCTGTACATTTTGGTACATTCAGTCCGGGGGCCAGTCTGTTTCTAGCGCGTATATACACTCAGGGCCCTCCGTTGACGCGGAGCTTGTTTCGTTGAAAGGTTATAACCAGGCTGGACTCGGGCTTTTTTGGTTAGGGCAACGGGTGTGGGCCGTGGGAATGGTGGGTTTAGGCAATTCGGTGAGCAGGCGCGCGTGGGGTTCTATGGGTGTAAAGATTCTGATCGCGTTTGAGGGTAACCGGTTTTGTCGGTGTCGGGTTCCGGGTATCAGGGGTAATAGTATAAGGGTGGGGGCTTTGTGGGTATTCCGGTCTGTCTTGGGCGCTGGGGTAAAAGTATGGGGAAGGGGGTGCTGGGTTGGGGGGCAGGGTGGGTGGGTCTCGAAGCGCAGTCACCTCCTCGTGGTGAGACCTGGTAATTGGTGTTGGTTTTCCATTGAGTAATCAGTGGAAAACCATACCAAGCTAAGAACTGCGCAAGAAATTTATGGTTCAATTAATTTTGAATAAAACTTCTCATCTACAATTTGTTGAACATTTAATAAATTTAAGAAGAAGATAAGGTAAGTATAGTGCTGTTATATAGTCCCGTTATTCAACATATAGAGAATATCAAGGTATATTATCGTGATATCCAGTAAACTGTTTGATCGAAAAATAGAACCGCGGTTAATGATTAAAAATTTTATTTCGATCGTCGAGCGAATGATTGATTATCGATTAGGCACTGAAATTGTTTTTATATATTAGAATTTCGCGTACATGCTTTCATATGCGTTGCATACGATCACAGATAATTTTCTTATAACATAACATTCAAATCGCAAAAAATACTTTTCGGGTGTAAATTAGTTTCTTTAAACTCGTAGTAATAGTTTAAACTACTGGTTTTCGATTTATAAATTTTATCACATATTTGAACGGTTAATATTTAATATAAAAATAAAAGAAAAATTAAAATAAACTTAAACAATTATATAAATAAACCATTTATACATAAAGGCGTCTAAATAAGAGAGATAAGTTTCTATGGAAAATTCAGTGGTTAAAAATTCAGTGAAGTATCGGAGACTTAAAATCGATGAAACAGCCTGCATACAGCAGTATGATTCGATTATTGCTTCTGTATACTTCTTTCGTCATTCTGTTCGACAGAGATTATTCATATTTTATCAATATCCAATGAGAATTTGAAGAAATAAGCTTGAAGTGCAGAGATCAATAGAGAAAAGAATTTTAAATTTCGTACTGAAGATAAGTAACTTTAGTTTGTGGCGCCACCTAGCATAAAGTTATTGAAACTTGTACCGAAATAGTACGGCAGTTCACGGTAGAGATGGCGCAGCAATGTCTTTCTTACTTTGTGTCACTCTATTATCGGTAGAGTTGTGCGAAATGTTTCGGCTGATCACTTTGTAGATGGCGAATATATGCTGTTCTCTTTCGTTCGATTTTTATTGCCGGTAAGATGTAGTTCTTTCGTCGTTCCATTTGACAGAGATTATTCATACTTTATCAAAACGAGTGAAAATTTGAAGAAATAAGCTTCAAATGATGAAATCAACAGAGAAAGCAATTTTTAATTTCGAAGTTACGTTAGGTAGCTTTAGTTCGTGGCGCCATCTGCTGAAAGGTTATTGAAACTGTTACCGAAATAGTTCTGCTGCCTACCGTAGAGATGGGGCAGTAATGTCGTTCTTTATGTCTCTATATTGTGGTAAAATTATGCGAAATGTTTCGCCTGTTTACATTGTAGATGGCTCACGTAGACTGTTCTTTTTCTATCTCCTTTTATTGCCGATAAGGATTTACAAACTGTTTCGACTGTACCCTGAGCAGATGGCGCAGCTACATCATTCTTCTTCTGTCTCTCTTTATTGTCGATAATTATTTGCGATTTGTTTTAAGGGTTTTCTGTGAAGATGGTACGTAAGTAGCCTTTCTTTTTCTTTTTTTTGAATCATAAGATACGTGAAAAAGCAGCGCGAAACCTTTGTTTCCACGAATTTTTGAAATTCTGACGCAATTTCCAAGAAATCTTGTACACGGGGATACGATATTTTGTATCGAGTTCACAACAACAGTTAAAACTGTATCAGGCTCTTACTGCTGTCGCAATCCCGGAATTTGACGTCATTTTTTAGAATTTCTTGGACGCGCAATTTTCGAATCGTGACCGAACTTTGCTCTGAAAACCGAGATTTTGTATCAGGAGAACATGACGATCGAAGAGGTGGCACGGAATATTTTTCCCGGAACGTGACGTCATTTCTCGGGATTTCTCGAGCTAGGAATTTTCGAATCGCGACCGAACTTTTCTCCGAAAATCAAGATTTTGTATCAGGAGAACATGACTATCGAGGAGGTAGCACGGAATATTTTTCTCGGAACGTGACGTCATTTCTTAGAATTTCGCGATTTCTCGGAACGTGACGTCATTTCTCGGAATTTCGTGATTTCTCGAAACGTGACGTCATTTCTCGGAATTTCGCGATTTCTCGGAACGTGACGTCATTTCTCGGAATTTCGCGATTTCTCGGAACGTGACGTCATTTCTTGGGATTTCGCGATTTCTCGGATCGTGACGTCATTTCTCAGAATTTCTCGAGCTCTGAATTTTCGAACCGCAAGAAAACTTTTCTCCGGATATCAAGATTTTGTATCAGGAGAACATGATGATCGAGGAGGTGGCACGGAATATTTTTCTCGGAACGTGACGTCATTTCTTGGAATTTCGCGATTTCTCGGAACGTGACGTCATTTCTCGGAATTTCGCGATTTCTCGGAACGTGACGTCATTTCTCGGAACCTCCCGATTTCTCGGAACGTGACGTCATTTCTTGGAATTTCTCGAGCGCGGAATTTTTGAACCGCATCCGAACTTTGCTCCGAAAATCGAGATTTTGTATCAGGAGAACATGACATTCGAGGAGGTGGCACGGAATATTTTTCTCGGAACGTGACGTCATTTCTTGGAACTTCGCGATTTCTCGGAACGTGACGTCATTTCTTGGAATTTCGCGATTTCTCGGAACGTGACGTCATTTCTCGGAATTTCGCGATTTCTCGGATCGTGACGTCATTTCTCGGAATTTCGTGATTTCTCGGAACGTGACGTCATTTATTGGAATTTCGTGATTTCTCGGAACGTGACGTCATTACTTGGAATTTCGCGATTTCTCGGAACATGACGTCATTTCTTGGAATTTCTCGAGTTAGGAATTTTCGAATCGCAACCGAACTTTTCTCCGAAAATCTAGATTTTGTACTAGGAGAACATAACGATCGAGGAGGTGGCACGGAATATTTTGCTTGGAATTTGATGTCATTTCTCGGAATCTTTCAATATATTTCGTTACTTTTTTTATTTTTTCGCGTTTTTCGAATCTTATTTTCAGTTTTTGCAGGTCATTGTTTATTATGATCTTAGTTAAGATAGGAGAGGGAATAAATGATAAAGCATTGTAATACTGTTAAATTAATTTGATTTATTATGATTTTTGTAAACTATATTGTATAAAATAATTTTACAATAAATAATCTGATTTTGAAATACGTGAATAATTTCTTCTGGAGGTTTCCGATGCTGGGAGTTGTCCCGTTGTTCATTTCCAGGTCCAGACGAGTTCTGTAACAATATAGAAAGCTCCACCAAAATTATATAAAATGTAATATTCGCCAAGACAATACCAATTCAGGACTAAAATGAAAGTTCCTGCAAAAGAAATTAGTAACTACATAATTTTTTAATTATATATTTTTATGCTGCATCATAAAATTTCAATTAATTTATTGTTTGTCTGTTGAAAATGTAGTATAGTAATACTCTTAATATCAAGTCTTTTACATGGATTTATTACCCATAGAAAGATTCATCATAGAATCGCTGTCGTCATTTCTTTGTTACGATATTAATTATAATAGCAGAAATTGTGCTTAATCCAGCTTCCGTGGTTGATAAAGTTATCAAAAGATTTTTATTTCGCCGCTGTAAGAGAGAGACATTATAAAGATAGTCTATTATGTGATATAGTTTTTAGAGTGCCATAAAATTCTTACCTGTAGACCAGTCTACGATTTGCATGTTTTAATCAAGTAGACTGGACTACAGGTATGCGTAGTTCTTAGCTTGGTATCGTTTTCAAAAGTTTTAGAAAGAAATCTAAAGATTTATACTTTTGAAAACGATACCAATTACCAGGTCTCACCACGAGGAGGTGACTACGCTTACAAGGAGAATCTCAGGGCTTATCCTCTTCGATTAGGTAGGCTTGTAGCGCACAATAATTGCAATCAGAATTATAACCGCAGATGGGCAATCATTCTTAAGAAAAATGAATGTAAAATTTGGTAAAACTGCTTATTCGGGAGTATTTAAGTAATAAAAACACGTAATACTTAGTTTCTGATTCAAATCATGTCACCTGTTGTCATAAATTCTTTTTTAGTTAACAATTATTATATATATGTTAAACTGTAATAAATTATATTACATATGTTAACTTATAGTTAACTAAAAAATATTTATGAAAAAAGTGTGACGAGATTTGAACCAGAGAAAAACTATTACAAGTGTTTATTACTTAAACATACCCAAAAGTTGTGGGTTCCACAACTTTTGCATTCACTTTTTTGCGAATGGCTGCTCATCTACGGTTATACTTCCGGTTACAATTACTGTACACATACACCTATAAGCCTACCAAATTTCAACACATTATGAGAGGATTTATCCTGAGATTCTCCTTGTTAAAGACCCGCCGGAAACACACTTAACAATACAACAAAATACAATACAACAATATGAAGGCGCCTTCAAAAACCCAACACTAAAACCAACGAGTTCGCGAGCTGCCACTTAAGACTCTTTGGAATATGCAACGAAAAACTAAGAGCAAACGATTTCCTCGTAGCCATACAATGCCATAAATATCTCGTATTATGATTGACTTGGTGTAAATTTACCAAAGTTTCTTTTAAAAAAAACTGACAAACGTTTGGCTCCATAAACTACAAGCGAATACTATTTGTACTTCCCACCCCTTTCCCTTAACCCTTATCGCGTACCCCAAAACCTCATAACGCTAATCTATACCCCATAGCCCCAAAAAACCACCCATAACCTACACCGATTCTAAAAACCCCACCGCCTTGTCCCTGTATCGTTTTGGACAATTCGTCCTACGATAATTATCAGGGATCGGAGGAATCATAAAACATGAGACTTACCGGACGCAGAACATCTTATGGTACCTCGGACAGCTGCCTGTGCAGAAAAAAGAGCATGTGTAAATTTTTGAATTAGCTTTGAAAAATTGTACGAATACAGACACGAAAACATATATTAATAAAACAAACACATTCGCGACAACGCGCATTAATCGGAAAAAATATTCGCGAAAACAGGCATTAATTAAAAAAAGCATTCGCAAAAACGTTGATTAATTAAAAAGAAAACATTCCGAAACGCGTGAATTAATCGAAAAAAAAACATACGCAGGGACGTACTATTACTCGAAAAAAATATTCGCGAAAACACGCATCAATTGAAAGAAGCATTCTCAAAAACATTGATTAATTTAAAGAAAAAAACATATGCAGAAACGTACATTAATCGAAAAAAATGTTCGCGAAAACATGCATTAATTGAAAAAGACATTCGCGAAAGCGTGTACTAATCGAGGATAAAAACATTCGGGAAGACATGCAATCGGAATAAATACTCGCGTAACATGCACTGATAAATACGTAAACGCTCGCGAAGACATACAGTAATCAAATTCTGAATACATTTGCTAACCTGTAGTGATGTACAGCATAACCACTGCTGGACACACGCCAAAACACTGGTATCCACTCGCGAGCACACGCGTAAAACGCGGTAAAACACTCGCGAATACCCGCGGGTACGCGCGCGAACCCGTTACTATACGCCCGATGTGTCAAAACACGTTCGGTAACATGTTGACACCTTCGACGTGCACGATATAACGGTCGAACAATGAATAACCGCTCGAGGTCATTTGCGAGTTGCGCAGCCGGCGAAGCATCCTTCCATGCGTGAACGACGGTTTTGGCTTTGACTGATACCAAAATAAATGAAAAATTCCACTGTTTCGTTTTATGTATTACGATTTATTTAATTTTAACCTTTTATGCAATATCTTATTGCATTACGTTTTGTTCATTATCATTATTAATCATTAAAATTTATAAATATTGTCAATTTTTAATACAAAATAGAATTATTCATAAATTAATTATATTTGAAGAATAACAATTAAATTGTACAGAATTTGTTAACAATTGAGAAGTACTTGCAGTGGTTTTATGAAAAATTCAATAATTTATTAAAATGTTATTAACAGATAGGAAAAATATACTGCGAAACAAATTTCTTCAATAATTAAATGATATTTCAGCTTATATTGGCTTGTAATGTTTAAATAACGATGGTAATTTATTAATTTTTTAATACTATTGTTTATATTTTACTATTAGTGTAATGGACATGTATGATTCTTAATATTTCTAAAAATTTTATCGTAAGTTTGTGGTATCTTTTTAGAATAAATATATTCCAAGGAATAATAATGTTGTTAAATTTTATATAAATGATCAATTTGGAAGATATGAAATTGAAAATGTATTTGAGATTAAAATCATAAGATTAGAATCCAACAAACATAAATAAAATTTTACGATTTTTATCTTAAATGGCTTTAAAATTTCACGACTTTCGAATTAAACTTTTAGTACTGTAGCTTATAAGCAGTTATGTATTAAATAAAATTATATTACAATACCAATAACAGATATGAAATTTAACAATATCATTATTCCTTGTAACACAATTATTCTCAAAAGCTACCACAAATTTATGATATTATTACACTATTAACAATACATAAACAATAATATTAAGATACTAATAAACTGCTATCATTATTTAAACATTAAAACCCAATATAAGCTGCAAATATTAGTTAATTATTGAAGAAATTGGTTTTACAGTATATGTTTCCTATTTTTTAATAACATTTTAATAAATAATTAAAAGCTTTATATAAACTATTGCAAGTATTTCTCAAATATTTAAGAATTTCAAACGATGTAATTGTAATTTATCAAACACAATTAATTTATGCTTCATTCTATTTTGCATTAAAAATTTTAACAACTATTAACGATAATGAACAAAGGGTACAGCAACAAATTATTGCATAAACAATTAAAATTAATTAAATCATAATTAATAAAGCGAAATTGAGGAATTTTATATTTCATTTGATAGTAATCAAGGCCAAAACCGTACTTCATGCATGGATGCACTTTTTGCTTACTGCGCAACTCGTAAGTAACCTCTAGCACTCAGTTGTTGTCCGATTGTCATACCGTGTACTTCGAGCTGTCAATATGTTACCGAACATACTTTGATATATCGCGCGTGTAGTAAAGGGTTCGCGCGCGTACCCTCGTGTATCCGCGAGTATCCGCGAGTGTTTTATCGTGCGTTACGCGTGTGTTCGCGAGTGGATACGGGTGTTCTGGCCGGTGTTACGTGGATCCAGCAGTGGGTTACGGTGGACATCATTGCGGGTTAGTAAATGTGTTCACACATGGATTACCGCATCTTTTGACAGTGTTCACGTATTAATTAGCCAATTATCCGCGAGTGTTTCTGTTTAATGCATGCTTTCGCGAGTGTTTTTTATTAAATTATCGCGTGTTTACGGGAGTGTTTTCTTTCGATTAACGCTTGTGTTCGCGAATTCTTTTTTCAATTATTGCGTGTGTTCGCGAATGTTTTTTTTTCAATTAACGCTTGTGTTCGCGAATTCTTTTTTCAATTATTGCATGTACTCGCGAATGTTTTTTTTCGATTAACGCATGTTTCCGCGAATGTCTTGTTTCTATTAACGCATGTTCTCGCGAATGTTTTTTTTTTCGATTAATGCACGTTTTCGCGAATATTGTTTTACCATTTATCCCATATTTCCGAAATTTTCGTATCTTTTCAAAAAGTTATGCGTACGTTTTTGTGAGTAATAGTTAATAACCTCATACGTGTATTACAACCTTTCGTATACTATTTCTTACGTATTCTCGTGCGCGTTTAATCGCATTTTTTCGATTTAACTTTCGAATTTTTGCATGCATTTCTGTATTCCTGCATGTAACATTTTTTGAATTCTCACATACAATTGCATGTATGTCTACACATGTGTTTGCATAATCTCACGTATGCTCTTATAAACCAAATTCGACTAATATTTTGATTAAATGTTCACAGCCCATGAGGGACGTCATCCTGGTGCCATGTCGAGGGGATGGACGATGCTGCCGCTGATATCGAGCTATCCTAAGGTGCCATAAGATGTTCTGCGAACGGTGAGTCGCATGCTTTATTATTTTTTTTGCGAGCCTATTGGCTACAAATATTACTGTACATTGGTACAGTAGCAATTGTTTCCTACATTTTTTCTGTGGTGCGTTTCTTAACTCTTTCGATAGCGATTTCTTGTACTTCACTCGTTGCAGTCCTTTACGTAATATAAAATTAGGTTCGCAAAATTTAAAAAGAAGCAGATCTTTGCTTGTTTTCTAATTTCATTTACCTCCATTGATCTGTATATATCTCGTACCTGCGGTATACCAATTTATAACGTTGCGAACATCAAAGCTCGTTTTGGGTTCACTGTATCAATCTTCTTATTTAAAAAAGATTGATAAATCTGTTTGCGTTGGGTCTGCGAATTTTAAAGCGCCTTCTATGGCAGCTCGCGAATTTATTTGCGTTACATATACGAATTTTGAAGCGCCCTATGTGGCAGCTGGGAAATCGCTTGTAGTTAGTTTTGCGTGTTCTATAGCGCCCTATGTGGCAGCTCGATCCTCTGATTTAAATAAATCAGTTCCTGAGTTACTCGTACATTTTTATATGTCTAGAAAGACATAAGCCTATTGTGTAACATTTACACAGTCGCATTAAACTTGATTCGAAAACAGTTTCATTCGATTTGTTTAATCAATTAATTTTTCTACAGGTTAATTTAATTTAATTTTCGATTCTCCATCCAACACTTTCCACAGCTATATAAAACTTCATTTTATTGTTTTCAGGATCCTTTAAAATTTTGTCGTTCATATAATTATGTGTGCTTTGATTTTCAGGCGGGTCTCGTTTGCGTAGTCACCTCCTCGTGGTGAGACCTGGTAATTGATGTCGGTTTTCAAAGATTGCATGTTCTTTGAAAACCGATATCAAGCTAAGAACTACGCACATATCTCAAAATTCATAAACTTTTTTAAAGTTTTTTTCGGTCTTTTGAAATAAATTAAATCTTCAAAATTATTAGAGCCTTCCTGTTATTACATATTGATCACTATAGTCTAATGCGTAAATTTCCACCCATAATTCATTAGACAGTTGATAAATTCAGAACAAAGATAAGACTAATACAGTTGCAAAACGCAGTTATTCAGTTTTATTAATTGTTTTTCGTATGAAGAATTTAATTTATGTCGTATTGTTAACCAATAAAGGTTTTAATTGAAAGAAACAAGTGTACAGTGACTTATGGGTGGGAATTTAAGCCCAAAATTCATATTAAATATTCTTGAATTGCTTTTAAATTACAGAAACTATAAAATTATTGAATAAATTTGGATTGGTTCTCTCTGATGCCTAATCATTTTTTTTTGCAGTGATAATTGGTAATTCATGTCGTTTTTTGAAGAATGTATGGTTTTTGTAAACCTGCATTAAACTAAATACCATGTATGCATTCCAGCTTAATTCAGATTTTGCAACATTTTGCATTCGGTGTTTTAAAACCAATTAAATTGTTGAAATTATTAATTTTTCGCCACCTCTTCATAATTTCTTTCGTATTCAATCACGTTCTATGATGTCCATAAATAGTTTGTTAAGATAAGTAGATAAATATCCAATTATGAAGTGCTTCACCTTGTATACTATTACGATAATTGGTTTATTTTAACGAGGTCCCAACAATTTATAACACCTTAGGCCTTTTCAAGCTTAAATTTGCCACTGTAGGGAATTTCCCAGAATTTTATTATTTAAAAATGTTCCTGGTGCATACATGTAATTCGCCATCAAATTCATATTTATTTCTTATTACAATAAGCACAATAATTTGCTCCTGTATTCTGTTGGTAATGTGAGCGACACTGAGATTATAATGGGGCTCTAGACTTCCAGGAATTCGGTTCGAACAATTGCATTGTACTAATGGTCTACTCTTATGAATATCACGTCTGTGGTTACACCTTTTTCAATGCTTGATATTGTAGGGAATCTCATATCGGGTATCGTAAATGTAGAAACATTTCGAGGATACTGTTATCAAGTATTGCACATATAGGAAAACATGTATCCTTTCGTCGTATGAAATCCATGTAGATGAATCGATGTTTTAAAATGTCCTATAGGTGGCCAATACGATCTGTGTACATTGTTACGTGTAACAAGTATCGGAACACACGAACGAATAAAAAAAAAAGCAATTTGATCAAATATTCAATTCGTAAAAAAACGCATTTACAGCCAGAATTTCCAAACATTTTTATATATTTCATCTTTCGTAGGGTCCACAGGACAGGCTGGTATTAATTTTGTTAAAATATTCGTTATAATAACCGAAATAGCAATTTCGTTAGTACCATAGCCACCGTTAGATGTCGCTATAATGTCGAATGTTGCAGTTATTTAAAATAAATGTTTTAATTTGCACGTAGTGCATAAAATTGTAATAGAATTTTATAGAAATTAATTGTGGGTACCTGTCCTTTAATTTGAAATTCAGAAAATTCGAGAATATGGCCTGAAAGTTGAAAAATTTGAATACATACTCCTCTGTGTATGACAGGTATACAGATTATATTTGAAATTTATTACCCCATCTATAACTTTATGGTCTATGCTGTAGTTAGTAAATGTTTATTGTCAGTTTTATTTCATGGTGTATTAACAACGGGAGGATATCAGTGAAATAGTAAGGATCTCACGTGTTATCAATATTCTTAATGGAAAATATGCATTCAGTGTAAAGTCTTTGTTACACTTTGTCTATGGTGGAAAGGGTTTTCTGCACATTTGCTCGTATAGCATGCTTTTCATTGGTCAATTGATTAAAGAAGTTTTTTTTATCTTTGCTTTTAAGAAATAATTTATTTCTAAAAATATTATAATTATAGTATATATTTAATTCAACTTAATTTATGTGGTTTTATTCGTTGACAAGCGTAATAAAAAATTACGTTTTTCCGGGGTTTTTAATATTCTTAATGTAATGTAATTAGTGCCATGCTTTGTCCGTAACATATTCCATTTTATTACTAATTGAAATAAATACAAGATCAAACGTGAGTCATTCCATATATTAGTTTGTGGTACATATTGTAGAAAGAATGCATATAAAAATAAACAAAGAATGAGATTTCATTAGGGAATGTTATAAAATATATAAATGGGTTTTTAACTGTATTAAATGCGAACGCACATTTGTTTCATTTTCCATCAGTTTTGTATTCGTGTAATTGTCGAATGGAACACCAGATGGCAGCAGCTGTGCGCAAAGAATCGGACAATGCGGGCGTCCAATGTTAGTCGATCGTTGGCCGCGACCGCACGAGGACGGTAGGGTCGGCAGTCGGACGTTATTTGAGTACAAATCAGGATTGGTTGACGGTTCTCCCGTAAGCCCCACCTACCAGGTGGTCGTTCGAAAGTGTAGTTGTGTAGTTCCTTACGACGAAACGACGGGCGCTGCTCTCTCTTCAAGGTATCCAATCGCGAGAAAATCTGAAATGAGACGTATCGGTGCGCTAATATGTGACGGTTGAGAGAAAACGAGGACCAGGAACGTGTGAGAGGGTGGTTTACGCGCGGGTGCTACCACTTTCGAAGCGTGACGAGGAAGACGAACCGCGTAAAGAAGTGGCAAAGGTGGAGAGCGTGAAAAAGATACGCGTCGAAAAACGAGAAAACGCGTGTGTGCCAAAGCTACGTGCAAGAGAATCCTCTATTTCGGGGGGGGGTTGAATGTCTTTCTCTCTCTCTGTATCTCTATACCTCCTTTTTTTCTCTTTCTTTCTGTTTCTCTCCGTCGTTACTCGATTTGTTCCGAGTGAAAGTATCGTTGCGGCAAGTGTTTTCTCACCGCGTAGTATGCGCTGTTTCGTATTGCGGGGTAACAAGTAAAGGTAAAAAAAAGTGCTTCGTTTAACCAACAAGGACGTCAGCTGTGTACGCTTTTACGAGGGGGACGTGTGCGAGAGAGAACCCACTGTTGAGAGACAGAGAAATGGCGGCGCTGGTGGCAGGTGTCCAGTATGGTTTGTCGTCGCACAGTAATTTTCACGAAAACAAATCTCTGATCTTCGTGAAACTCACCGACTCGGCGCAACGTGCCATCGAGGACTTCCTCAGAAATCGGGTAAGTGAATTCTTCTTTATTGCTCTCTTTTCTGGTTATTTCTCGCGATCCCCTTTCCTTATGTACATATAGGCTAGGATTGCGAGCTTGGATTGCGTATGTATGTGTGTGCGCGCGCGTGTTCACTTGCATAGATGTATACGTATACATGTACGGGCCTCTGCTCGTCGTCACGAAGCAGTCATGTGTGCGTACATGTGTCGTAATGTCGTGCCAAGGAAAGAGACACCCGATCGTCATTTGCTCGCCATATTTCGTATGGAATTTCGTTGCTATAGCCAGCCTAAAGAATTATCTCGTTTACTCGTGGAGATTATCGTGAACGTTATTATTCGAATCTAATAAGTATTACGGCATCGGTGAAAACAGCAGAAAAAGATACTGGAACCACAGGCGTACGCTGGCCACGTTGGCTCGTTAGCAGCTGCTTACGGCTCCAAACTTTTTTTTTATCTGTGACTCGTGAACGGTAGGCAGAAAAATCGAACGCGATTCAATTTAAAACGATTACGAATGTCCTTTTCGCTGAGTTAATTCGCTCGACTACATCGTTACGATATATCCGTATGGTTTGACAACGACATTACGTAATAAGAGGACTGACAAGGCAGTTCTCTAGCTAAATTCACTCCCAGATTGCGACGAAGTTTATTTAATATACCCGATTTGCCTGTTAGCTAGTTCAAATTCTGGATTAGAAGATCCACGGAATTTCAGCCGTTATTTTTTGAAGTTCACGAAACATGAAAATGGATGAATCATCGTGCTCAGTCACGGTGTTCAATATCGAGTAGCGTGATTTCTATAGTATCTATGACTTTCGATTCTTTTTGTTTGACGGTATCATGGTAGAAATTTAGAAATGTCTTTCTTCGCTTCGTTAACAGTCAACTACATATTTCGTACTTTCGTAGAGGTTATGTTTGACCCTACCATCTGTATCATAAGGTATTGCATTTACCTTGTTTATCCGTATGTTATTCAAATTTGGCTTAACGTAACAGAATAAAGAGAGGAAAAAAGGCGAAGGAAAGAAAGGCACGAGCATGTTTAATACGATCGCGAGAAAAATCGCGACAGTTCGGACCATTCTTGCACCACCTGATGTATCCTAACCTCTTGGACGAGATTCGAAAGTAAAGTCGCGAAGGGGCGTGTGCCTTTCGTCAAAATATACATACATATAATACGTACTGTGTACATTAATGCTAATGCTGAAGCCTTAGTGTATGCTACGCTTTTACACACGTGTTATTTTATGCGTACGTACACGTGTTTAAAAAAAATTGGATCTAGTGTAAAAAGTAAAAACATAGGAGCGAAAGATTAAACATGCTTATCTATCCTTAGCTTCGTTTTTTTCAACCTTCCGTTATTTTATTTGCAAATTGCATCGATTAGCAGCACAATTTCAAACCTTGTCATTTTACTAAGACCATACGGGTTTTCAAGGTTTCACGAATTATCAAGCTGAAGCGTGAAACTTCTCACTGCATATGTTACCCTTGGCGTTTGTCAATTCGAGAATCTATCATCGATTCATTTGATTTCCTTATTTTTGACATGAAGAAATTTCGACATTTGTGAATTTTTGATATTTTTTTGAACATTTGTAGATTATATTTGTTTCAATTTCATGTGATTCGGTTTCTTTGAGCGTGTACATTTAGTAACTCCCTGTAATTGGAATTTTCATTTTGTTGTTAAGAAACAAAAGCTAATAATCGATTAAAGTTCTTCTGTTTCACCTGCTATAAATAGACTGTTGAAAGGCTACAGTACTTACGGTGGTATAACAGTAAAAATGCAGTAGTACTAACTACTAACCAATTAAGAATTAAAAAATATAAATTCACCGGTGTATTAAGGTTAAATGTTTCCTTTTTAATATTTCTCAACAAATCTTAATTCACATGAAAATCGTTGCATTATAAAATTGTCGTTAAGAAATGATTAGTTGGAGAAGGAAAAAAGGGGAGGGGGGAACACGTGATTCGCGTTTATAATTGAGCCAAGGTTTTGCTTGGTCGGCAAGTTGAATCTGGGGACCAATAAACAGTGGCGTGCACGAAGAATCCGCGAAATCGCGACCGGAATGCGGCAAAGCGTTTATTCGTTCCACATCAGGAAACGGTTACATTATGCTCGCCAGAAACTCTTGCGCGCGGCTTGTCCTTTCGTGCGGATAAATATTTGCTTTCGCGACGTTCGACGCCGTAATTCGACTGTTCCGTTCCACGGTGCCTTGCGCTGCCTTTGTAATAATCCGTTTGATTCGCCGTAATCGTGGAATTTCCATTAATTAATCCTGGATCGATCCTTGGAATCTTGATCGGATTTCTTAGCAGAAAAATTCCAGGAACGCTTTGTATTTAGCATTTTTAATTCTTTTTGTTAATTACAATAGAATTGATTTTGTTTCTTTGTTGTTAGATTATTTAACAAGTTTCTGCGGAATTTCGAATAAATTAAGAAACTATGTTTTAATGTAATTATTCTAGTTTATTCGATTTATCGTTTCTAGGTATACAATTTTTTTGTATCAGTTACAGAAAATAAAATTCCTAAAATACTACTAATATGCTGTAGGAGACAAAAAGGTGTTTAAATTTTCGATTCATTAGTTTAACCGTAAATTCCTCTCATTATTATATAAAACAAACTGTGACCTGTTCGCATAAAAAATTCCAAAGTTATTCAATAGCTCTGACAAAATTCCTATTAAAAATTCCCCGTGTGTAATTTTGATTATCAATCGCGACAAAATTCGACCCCTTGAAAAAGTGGCACTTTTTCGCCATTGTCCCGTGGCGTTTCATCGAGCTCAAGCTTCTCCACGATGAAAGACGAAAAAAGGAAGCACGGGTTAAACGAGAACGTGCGCGCGTAGGGTTGTTTAAAAAGTAACGCAAGGTTCACAGAAGCCTTTCCGGCCTCTTCCAGACGCCAGTTCCCTGGCCGGGTACGTGGCGCATAACCCCGTAAGAAAAGAGGCGTGGGGCCCCGTTCGAGTAGCACAGCTGTTCCTCGAAACTTGAATAACGATCCGGGGGAACAGGCCGCGGCGACGGCTGGAAATTTTACAAACCGAGGATAAGTATTGGCCCCTGAGCGTGATTCGAATCGAGCCGCCGTTAAATGGCCCCTTGTCGTGCACACATTAACCGGTTGCTGAGCGTATTTTGCCGCCAAGCAAATGGTTTCACTACAATTCGAGGGACGATACGGCGAAACTAGCGGCTCTTCGAAATAATTACGGTCGCTAGCGTTAGTGGGAAATTAAAATGAATAAAATGGCACCGAGCGATACTTGTTTGCTCGTGGTCACGAACGATCGAAGGATATTAATCCTACCGGTGGATTGCGAAGCGTTCGTAGAAATACATAAGGTGTGACGAAATAAAAGTGCAGTGGATTTTATGGGAACTGTAATTTTTAGAAAAAGGATAATTTTTTATGTACAAATCCCGTATTGAAAGATAGAAATAATTTTCAAAAATTATCTTCCAAAAAGTCCCGTACAATAAAATATGATGTGACGTGGAAAAAAAATATTACACTTGGAATTTTGTTTCCCATCACGTATTAAAGTACAAGTCTTTATTCCGGCACACCCTGTATATTTGCAGTCGAATATATTATGCGCGCAGCACGCCCGAAATCCCAAACAGGGAACATCGAATCGTTTCCGCGAACAATCGCACGTATTACTTTAATCGCCTTGCATTAAGAGCAAAAAATCTTTCGCGTTGGCATCGAATGATACAGGTTCCGGGCGAGAAACAACGCTCTTGTATTTTTAACGAGCGAAACATTTAGAAAGCGCTGGATTCAACGATTGCAGACGGTTTCTTCGCAGAGCACATACATGAAAAGAAAGAAAAAAAAAATACACCGTGTGGTGTTTCGCAAGGGAGACGAGAGGATGATATATATATTTCAGTTTTTGATGGAAGCTTTCGGACACCGTGGCTATTTTTGTCGTTAGTCCGATTATTATGATTCCCTGTTCACCGTGGCGAAGGTTTTCGCATTTCTCGGAATGCTTCGGAGCGTCCGTTGCTCACTTGAAATAGAAATCGGCCTTTCTCGACGCTGTTTGAATTAAGTTTCTCCGTTCCGGAAAACATGATTCTTCTGCACGCTGGATTTCAAGTGGCTTTTATACGCGTGTAATAGAGGCAGCTTGGACAGTGGCCGGTATAGCCAACCAAACAGTCGTAGCTCGTGGTAGGGGGTTCCTCGTGACGACATCTTTAATTCTCCGTTCGAATTTCAGGCTACCCCGCCATTGACCCTTCCCTTTACAATACGTGCTGTTTTTCGTTTCTTTATCGAAACGATAATCCTTATTGCTGGTTTCTTATCTTGTGTATATATAGAACGTTTTCTTTAACCCATTGACTGCCACGCAAATTTAGCACGTCTTGCCCTGGGTGCCACGGTTTTATTTTAAAGAAAACATTTTAATCGTCGAAGCTATAATTTTAATAGTTTTTTTTTTTAATAAAAATTGATAATTAATATGTTCTCTACACTATATATCTTTTTCATTCGTCCTTTATAATAATTCCTAATTCAAATGGTCATTTGTAGCCAATCTAAACTTGCAGCATACACTACGAGATATCTCGTAGTTGGCAGTCAATGGGTTAACCAGAAACAGTGGATTGCTTTATAAGGTACAAGGAATGTTCTTACAGAAATTGTCTTCTATAAAAGAGAAAATTCTGCGGTGTAAATAATTTTTCTATAGGGGGGAGGGGGACGATTTCAAGGTCAAGTTAGTTCTCTTAAATGGGATTATTCGAAATTATAGTTCTGTCTTGGGGCAAGATTGTAACAACATTAGACTTCAAATTACATAAGCGTTGACCTTTTTAGCATTTTCTTTATTGCTCGACAAGTATTCTGTTCAGAAATGACATAACATCTGCTGTACACGTTAGAACGAAATTGTTACGTAAGTTGCAACATTGTGGAAGAATTATTACACTAACGTTGTTACAATTCTATCTGGTGTTATTAGATTGATGATTCTGATCTGTTGACCTTTTCCGACACCTACCTTAGTCATCTAGTATGTTATAAAATTTCTGTTCGCCTACTGCCGGCGACCATTATGGCCTATCAATAGCCCACGTGACACCAGAACGTGTTATTACACAAACTTCTATCGAATAAATACATTTTTCGCATAATCCCTGCAGGAAGTTGTGACTCACTCTAACACATATGAATTGCAATAATTTAAAAATGTACCTGCCCACCGATCATGCATTCCACACCTAACCATACACATCTTCAATGGTTTTTCCTTTAAATTGCTCTCCTAGTCCTGAGGCGGATTCATTTACATGTACCAATTTAAAATGAAACTGATGAAACGTTTTATGTAGCTTCTGTTCGTATTATTTGTATTATTTAACTAAAGTCACGTTAATATTTATTATTAACGTTATTATTAATTAAACAATGAAGTAGGTACATGTAATGTTATGTGTTAGAATTTAATAATTTATTTAGCCTCGCAATCAGTAATGCCTTTCAGTTGTACAACAAAATTATGGTCTTGTATGATTGATAAGAAATTAATAATAAACTCGTGTAACCATATCATTCATTTTTATCGATTAATGAAGAGATAGGTTCTTTCTTTATCGACAAATTGCTGCGGTTTTCCTTCTGGTATTTCCTGTCGTTAAGGGATTAAAGAAAAGAAGAAACACTCTTTTCTCCATAATTCTCTCCTCCCGATACGTCGATTTCTCTGCCGGTTGGTTTCGAAGCTCGTTCCTCCTCGACTTTCCCCTTTCGCCTGGAACATCCTCGTCATCGCTAACGTCCAACGGGTGCATACGCTTATCAGACCTGATTAGGTAACGCGATTCTTCCAACGAAACACCAAATTGAACCTCTTAAGCGTTAGAACTCTAGCTATTTCGAATTCATTAATTCACCTAATTCAACAAGAAATGTTGTCACATCGTATTCGTATTCAAATTTTTATTGAATACTAACTGTGTACCCGTTCACACAAACACGTTGCTGTGTTTGAACAAAAAGGCAATTTTGATACCTCAAACATAATTTATTAACGATCAAATGTATACAATACATCAAAATGAAAATTAACAATAAAACTATCCCTACATATATGTCGTTTGAATATAACATATGTACAAAACATAGATATTGTTCGGAAGCACCTAGAACCCCAACTCTGATTTAAAAAAAAAATCTTCAAAAACCTTCCCCGGGAATATACCTAATAATTTCCAAAATTTTCACGGCGATTGGATGTATGGTTTTTGAATCTTTTTACTTTACTTTATTTAGATTTTACTTTATCAGTATCGGGATAAATTAATTGTTATTAAGATACTGAATGTACAGTGAAAAAGACAAAAGATAAAAACAATCAAAGTGACTGCGTTCAGAGTTTTAGCATTGATTGTAGTATGATTTAAATTGTCGTAATTACTAAAAAAAAAAGAATAATAATAAAATAAATATCCTTCGAACATTCCAATGTTACAGCCCTAACTATACTAAATTTTATATTTTAAGAAATTTTCATACAATTTTTTACACCTTCCAAACACGTCAGTCTCAAAAGAGTAGTACCATCTATTTGTACCATTGCATGGTCAACAAAAACAGTTCAGTGTTTGAACTTTTACTCGGCAATTACGGCAGATGCGTAGCTTGTGTTACTGTGTAAAGAAGGAATACGTAGTTCGTGCTAGGTATGAAAAGCCCGTCGTCAAGGGGTTAACGGCGCCGCGGCGCTGGAACGCGCGTTCCGGAAATGTAATTACGACCGCGTCAGTGTCATTACTGTGAGACGGAGAGGGAGCATGCGTGTTGCACGCACGATCGCACGCCGCGTCCTCCCCCCACATTCACCCTGTCCCATTCTCTCTCCCTCTATCTCTCAAGTGTGCGTACGTGCGCGAGGAATCGGCGAATCGCAATGGGTATCTAGAATTTAGCGCGCTGCCTGCGATAAATTGCGCGAGGTGAAAGTGAACGGCCAAGATGTATCTCAGGGGGAGTGTACATTTCGAGAAATAATGTCAACGGTCGAGAGCCTTGAAAGCGCCTTCGAACGAGAACGATTTTTAAATTTTTCATCCTTCTTTTTTTTTTTATTAAATTTTTTGTTTTGAAATTATTCGAGAAACGTCACTCAGTTGACTTTCTTGGCCTATTTTTTTCGTGCAACGATTAAGTGTTCCGAAATGTATATCGTGCGTGGGACGAGGTTCGATGAAGAGAACTTCGAGTTGTATCTTTTAAAGAAAAGCTCTGTATTTTCTGTTTTGATTGAGAAAAAGGATATTACTTGTTATTACTTCTTTTTTTATTAAAAAAAAAAAGAAAGAAAGAAAGGAAATAGGTAGTAAGGAGGGCTATTCGTATCTAAAGTAATTGTTTCGAATTTTCTGAAAGCTTGCAACAGTAAGAAAGAGAAAATCACCGTATTTTGTGCTTTGTTTGAGAAAAAGTATATCACTTATCATTACTTCTTTTTTTTTATTAAAAAAAAAAAAAAGAAAGAAAGGAAATAGGTAATAAGGAGGGCTATTCGTATCTAAAGTAATTGTTTCGAATTTTTTGAAAGCTTGCAACAATAAGAAAGAGGTGTAATCGTGGATAAAATGGACCCACAGTGCCCACGAGAAATGAAAAAAAAATCAAGTGTATCCACGACGAGTTTATAAGTTAGAGTCGGCTCTTTTTCCTCTGACGTTGTTCGTTCAACAGGTCAACGATTTTCATAGGTTCGCCATGGCGAATGAGACCGATCGAGCTTTTTTCCCCCGGACTGGTCGCTCTGCCGGATCACCGATCGTCCGTAAAAATCGACTTTGATCAGCGGCTGTGTTAGGTTCGACTGTCCATCCACGAGGAAGGCGCAGCTCGCGCAAATGATCGCTCTTCGAGGATGATCGATCGGCCGGGAAAGAGCGAAGCGTCGCGTGTTCTAGAAAGAGAAAGAGGGGCGCGTGTAAGAGTTCACGGCGCGCCATGCAAATTTTCCGTGCAATCGACGTGAAATTACACGAGAGTAATCGCTGTTATTGCGTGTGCCCGTTACGTAATTAAACAAAATTGACGCATGCAAATCGAACGATATCGAGACACGCTCTGCGATTCAGATCCGTGTCGCATGAAAGTGACGTTGCCTGTCGTCGATGCGGGTAAAACTGGTTCTCGTCGAAGGGATTATTAAAATTGTTTATAACTTTTGAAATTCAGACAGAGATTACCTGTGTGACGAACAATAACTTCTTAAGTGAAATTCATTGATAGGATGTGGTTTAGAACAGATTTACTTTGATTCATTTAAAATGGAAGGGTGAATAGATTTTTCTTTTTAATGAATTTTGAGTTTAAATAGGAGTTACTTAAAAAGTGATGATTTTTTAAGCTGAATTCACTTGTAGGTCGTTGTTTAAAGTATTTAGGTACCTTAAGGGAAGGCAAATAGATTTTTGAAACAAATTTTTTTATTGGTAGAAAGATGTTATGTAGTGTTCGAAACTAAAAATGAAGAAATTGTTCGAGTAACGAAGGCTGTTCAGTAAAATTTATTTGAAGGTGCCAAAAAATTGGATTTCAAAGCGTGGTACATGTTATTATCGACGATCTGATTGCCAGATTGTTATTATTAACCTTGAGAGGACGTATCTACATGCTAATCTATTGCTATATTATGTATTGGATTGATAATGGGAGATTGCTCAAGTGGATAGCAGTATTGCGGGTTACTTTTAGAATAATAGATCTGTATAATCTCAAAAATTTTGATTACAGAAAACTTCCATTTCAAAATCATTTCTATCGATCAAACAAATCAGAATTTCTCTAATTACGCACCAACATAGCTAGAGTCATATTTTTATTCCCTAAATGATAGTTCGTTCTATCCATTTAATTTGCATAAAAGATACATTTAAAAAGGACTGCGTTATCAACGCGGTGTCGAAGTGTTATGTTTCCAGTGAATGGCCGCAAGGGCAACGTTTAAACGAACAAAAAGATGGCACGTTTTGCTGTAGTTGAAATCGAACGGCGACAGAAAGTGAACTCGCCGGTCAGGTTCGTTTGTCCGACCTGAATCGCCTAAAACGATACTTTGGAAACGAAGCACTGCTTCCACCTGCTCGTTTCACGTGCATCCGACGAGATTCACATAGAAATAAGGGCCTCTCTCTTTTGTGGGGACCGTTCAAGTCCTCCTTTCCCTTCTTTCGACCTCCATTCCAGCCGCTTTTGACGCACTCCCCTGAAACATTCTTTTCACTCGGTTTCCATGAACGAATTTAGTATAATAAACCGGCTGCTTCGAACGATCGAAAACGAGAATCGCGAATTAAAATTGAACACTCTGTTGCAAAAATCGGAGTCCTTTAGATTTTATAAAATAATTTATTACAAGTCCTTTACATTTTATAAAATAATTTATTAAAATCTCACTTGGTACAGTGTAAAATTAAAACAAAAAAAAAGGTAAAATAAATATTTGTAATGTATATTAACAATTAGTTGACCGAATGGGGAAATTTCCCATTTTTTCCTCAATAAAGTGATGCCATTGATTCTATTTGCTTTTATTATTAGTTAATTTTAAACTAGTATTATTCAAAGTTCATCAAATGCATTTTATATTTTTCCAATGTACAATTTTTAATAAATTCAACACTAACTCAAGACCAATTAATAACAAAAGTAAATAGAATCAATGGCAGCGTTTTGAAAATTGAGGAAAAAATGGGAGATCTCCCCATTCGGTTAGCTAAGTGTTAAGATGAATAGAAAAGAAGCTTGGATTTCCGATTTTTAAAGAAGCTTTTTAATACTTGCAAAATTGTCATTTTTAGAGATGACTGTTTTTTTTGGGCACCAAGGTCTTTCGTTATATAGAAGAAACGCGTTTGTAAAAGTATTGAAATCCACTAATGCTAATCCTAGTGTTTTCATATTCGTGCAGGTGAAAATAGGTTGATAACAGTTGTTTGTTCACACGAAACGAAGTGACGGTTAGTAGAAGATAAGGCGGTACAGGTTTTCGACTTCCTGTAGAAATGTTGCATAGCGATACTAAGTGTAATGTAAAGGTATTAGCATAGATAGAACAAAGGTAGCGGGTGAATGATAAGAGTGAAGCGAGGGTTTCTGGATATTTGGACATACACGGTACACGCGTGATACGTAGAACAGTATTTAATTTCAGCCGTCTTTGACAAGCGTAGCCGCTTTTCTTCGAGAAAGTCGCTAGTGTTCTAAACGGACGATAATTTGCGAGTAAACGAAACGATCGGGGTAAAGATTCGTTGCAACTTTGTACCAGTCCTGTATTTTCACTTTGTTAATCCTAAGGAAAATATATACAGTCGTTGCTAAAAGTATCCGTACATAGCCATACATCTCCAAGCTCGTATATTTATAATCAAATTCACCATTTGATTCTTATGGTCTAAAATATACATAAATACTATATAGTATTACATAAAACTACTATTTAATGCTGAAAAATTGAAAATACTCCATCCTCGTTAATTTATCGATTCGTGTGATAAAAATTGTGGTGTAATAATATTTTTCATTACCACTGTACTTAATAAATGTGCCAAATAAAGAAAACAATCCAAAGAAAACAATGTTTTTTGTATTCTGAGAAACATTCGGGGAAAAAAGCGAGGGTAATGTACGCGGTAGATAAGTACTTTTGTTTACATCTTTTTTCAATGCGACAATTTTTTATTTCGCGCGGAGGTCGCGCGTGAAAAGTGGAAAGCATCAATTTCTATCGAACCGTCTGCGGTTCAATGCGTTTTCCTTGTTCCCCGGTCGAGCCATCCGAATGGATTCAGAAAAATGTGTTGCACGTCGATTTGCACGCGTTTTGTTCCTTTTAAATCCAAACCAATAGAGGAAACAAAAAAATTGTTATCCCTTTCGGTTGTGAAAAAAGAAAATTCAAATACCAGAACATATATAAAATAAATATTTTTATTCCATTCAATCGTAGCAAAATTAAATGCTTTCAACAAAAACTGTATGCACCAAAATTCTTTTTTCGTTTTTGAGAATATATCGAGCGATCTCTTCAATTTTGTTAAAGGAATTTCCAGTTTCTTTTATTTCCTTATGGTTCTGATTCTCAGTCTGTTGGTTCATTCGAGCTAGAGATTTAGGGTGGCAAAAGAGGGTCGCGAAATGTTTTCCAAGGGTCACAGGGATTATTTAAATCGCAAATTTTAAGTAAATTAGATTACATTAAGACGATCAAATAATAAGTTAAAATTATATTCTCAAACAAATAGTTTTAATATATGTTCTTTGCTTTATTAAAAATCTGTTTACGTAACGGGGGATGAAATCGCAATTTATTTGATCGATATAAAAAAATAACCGAGACTCAGAAAAAAAGGAGTAGGGAAGCGTTACTTTATGGATTTCCGTGGTTTCGCACGAATCTCCACAAAGCTGTATTACGCGAGAGGCATCGGAAAAGTGCGCGTCAATAAATTTGACGAATATCCCGACGAAGCTGAGTAACGCGGGGCACGCGAACGCGAAATTATCCGCGGAATGCGTGGACCGGCTCGTGTACACCATTTACGCGCGTCGAGGCGTCGTTGCATTGTATCGGTCGCAGGCTCTTTGTGGCTATAAATTCCGCGTAAAAGCGTTGCAGAATAAAGGAAAAGAAAAAACAAACAGAAAAACCGTGAAAAAGAGGCGCAAGTGCCGCGGCGCGGAATGCAGTTTTGCAAAGCTCTCCCGTGTCCTCAAAGCTGAAAAAGGTCCTTCGCGACTTCTTTATTCTCCGTTCCATCCCCTTACCCCTCTCCCTCGCAGTCGCAAGTCGGATTCTCACAAAGGAATGTTTTTATTCGCTCAGATAAACACAGGTCCGTCCTTTGTGCTCGAATTTTCCCCTCTACCCCGTTTGCAGCCGACCCAGGTCGCACGAATTTCCAGATCAGGGTGCATTGTGTTTTCCCTAGACCTCCCTCTTGTCTTTGCCGCTGAGAACGTTCGCCGAGGAAACTCGCTCTGGACACAGGGGGGATGGCGGGTTGGATTATACAGGAAATTTTCCCGTTTCTGTTTGTGTTTCCTCGGATACGAGATTGCAGGCATCTTGGGAATTCAGTAGCCGAGTGTTTATAGGCTGGAAGAATCTCGTTCCAATGGTGATTAGACGTTTTAACAGGTTGAAACGTGAAGTATGTAGCTTGGGTTCTGTCTTGTGTATTTTATGATACGACTGTACATATACAGTTTATGAACGTAAAAGGTAATAATGAATGGAATGGGTTATTTTTAAAGATGATATTCTATTTGGAAATGCGATTGGGTGCTTTGGTCAGGTATTATCAACGCTTTAGTATACTTATACTAAAGTGCACTTTGCTGTGTGTATGAAAAAACACTCGATATAAAGGACAGACACCTTTATTTATACTATTTACAGAAAAGCATGGACAATTTCCGAAACTCTACCACAATAAATTTACGAAACTTCCCTGAAAAATTATAAATTGATCATTTTCATCGTTACAGTAAAATGTCACAATTAAATTTATTTTGCACAAAACAATAAATACGTACACTTGAATCATAATAAAAATACAAATAAGAAGCTTCACCATCTTACAAATAATTTATCCAAAGTAAAAAACACGGAAAAACGCAAACTTTTAAATCTTTCGTATTGTTGCATTTAGAAAAAAAAAAAAAATCGTAAGATACGGGATACTCCAAGGAACTATATATTATTACCAATAAATAACCGACTTAAACCAAAGGACCAACTCGTCGCTGCTTCCGGTCGAACCGAATCGTTCTTTTCCAATCCACCTGGGTTCGCCTCATTTTTCATTTTCCGTTGTTCTCCTTCGCTCCACTCGATTCCAGGCCGATAGCCACATCCTGCCACGCTCAGATGATCCCTGCACGTTTTCACCGCGCGTAAAACCTAAGACCAGCCATCGTGCCCTCTTTCCCTTCCTCCTTTGCAACCCCTGTTTCCTTGGCGCGAAATTCGAAACGCGCGACGAGCTCTGCCTTCCTTCCGTTCCATTATCGGCGTTCCCCGCTTGTTTTTCATCGTTCGCCTCCCCATCTGGCGCGGTTTGATGGGACCGTAACGCGATTGAAGCTTCATCGAGGAAACGCCGTTGCAGCTGCACCGGGGATAGCGCGAGATTGCATCGTCTTCGGGGTCGCGGCGAGTTCGTAATGGAAATCGATACACCGACTTCCGGGAGCGGTTACGGAGAATTCCGTCGCGATTGTTGGATATTCCCGGGAAGAATATGGCTGCGGGGTAATTTCGGATTAATTGTTGATCGATTTTGGGAAGATCGAGCTTAGGGTGATCGCGTTGGAGATTATTTGTTTGCGACGAAAAGGCTACTCTGAGTAGTTGTTGAAGAGATGGTAGTTTTATAAATTTTCGATTGCTAAAGGTTAATAAATAAATGGTCAGTAATTTATTTATAAATTTCGATGTTATTTATGATACAGGTTAATTTCGATGCATTAATTTGTGATGCCGTTTAATTTCGGTACTTTAATATTTGTAATGCTGTTTAAGTTTGATATTCCAATTTGTGATACTGTTCAATTTCGATGCATTAATTTGTGATGCCGTTTAATTTCGGTATTTTAATATTTGTAATGCTGTTTAATTTCGGTATTTTGGTGTATGATATATTTAATTTCCATATTTTAATTTATGGTACACGTAATTTCGATATTACTTCATCCTATTGATTTTCGGCGTTTTCGCCCCGCGAAACTTTCGCAGATGGTTCTATTCTTTCGTGCAAAGTGTTAAAAGCGGAATTTCCTACGTGCGAAATTCTGTTCAACCAGACAACTCGGATTTGATAATAAACGCCACGTGTCACAGGCTGATGCGTTAATAAGCACCTCTCACTTCGCGCTTCCACAGGAAATTCCCTGATGACAATGCTTGTAACTCCATGATCGCGTAACTACTAAACTGTAATATAGTAGAGTAGCTGAAAACTAGCACGTGAATCTTGAAATAACGTTTGAAAATAATATACAAGGCAGAAAATTAAATTCCCATCTTTTTTGGAGATTACAGCATTTTAAATAATCGTTCTTTCACACTGAAGTTTCCGGTTAGAGAAAAGGATGTTTCAAAAAGCAACGAATATGCAAACGAACGTTTCGTTCTAATTAAATATCGTAAATGCATCGACCTTTCGACGAACGAAATATACTAGAAGAAAGAATGAATTTCAACCCTTTTTCAGGTGTCTTGCTCTCTCATAAATCCTCTGTTGTTTTTTCTTTTTACGCTAAACTTGCCAATTAGAGGAAAAAAAAAAGGTACATCCTACGCAGATGAAAGCTTCATTAATAAATACCATAGATCATCGCCGTTCGATGAACGAGCGAAGAATTTCGGCACGCAACAAACCGTGCAATTCACGCTCGCTTTTCCCTCCCGGCTAATTAAACGCGGCCAGCAAAACGTCCGGATCGAATCGAGCGGATAATTTTCGATTGAACGGTAACACGGTCGGCGGGCGAAAGTATCCGGGAACGGAAATCGAGTAATCGATTGTAGGAAGCGACGAAAGAGGGCCGGTGGGGGTCTGGGACCGCGAAAGCGCCGCTCGTGATCCACGCGAGAGTCTGTTATGTCGTGGCGGATGTGTCTCTCGATCGGGAGCGGGTTAAAAAGATCGGTGAAGGGAAAATGTCATTAATGCCGGGCGATAGAGCCCGGAGAGCCAGCGCCGAGCGCTGTGCAGTTATTCGGCGAGCAAATGCTTTCTCCGAGGAAGGCCTCCGGGACGTCCTTTCTCTCTAAGGACGTCGGGGTGTTGTGAGAGTTCGTCTCAAGGCCGTTGCTCTTGCGCAGAAACCCGTCGACCACGCTTACGATTCTAAAATAATGAAGGGAAATGAGAAAAAGGAAAAGCGAGATGAATTCAAAATTACGTGGTTGAGATCATTCGATGGATCATTTTCAGAATAAGTTCTACGGTGTATTTGAGAATTTTATGGGGATGAAATTTTTGTAAAAATAATAGAAATATTCTGTGACAAAGGGTCTTGTTATAATAAACATTTTCAGAGTAAATTCTACGGTGTATTTAAGAATTTTATGGGGATGAAATTTTTGTAAAAATAATACAAATATTCTGTGACGAAGGGTCTTGTTATAATAAACATTTTCAAAGTAAATTCTACGGTGTATTTGAGAATTTTATGGGGATGAAATTTTTGTAAAAATAATACAAATATTCTGTGACAAAGGGTCTTGACATAATAAACATTTTCAGAGTAAATTCTACGGCGTATTTGAGAATTTTATGGGAATGAGATTTTTGTAAAAATAATACAAATATTCTGTGACAAAGGGTCTTGACATAATAAACATTATTATTATTAAAAATGTTATCAGCGGTTTTTCATTTTCTTTATTTACATTAATTGAGGAAAATTAAAAGTAAAGTACAAAATCATGATATAGAAAAGACGAGAATCATTTTTCACTTTGGTTACTCGATATTAGCGAGTGACTTTAAAGGAACAAAGGGCTTGTAGAAAGGGTTAAATTGATCCTGAGAGGTCCAAGAAACAAGAGATGCGGTGGTAGCCGGCCGCAGCTGTTACTGGCGATAATTAAGACGGTTAATTACCGGGCGTCAAAGCGCGCTGTTATTAATCGAGCTATGATTATCGGTTAAAACGACGCTCGTTACGCTGCACGACCTCCCTCTGATCGGTTCACGCATCTTCACCGTGTACACAAAACCCACTGATTCCCCGATGAAACGCAGTTATCCGGCGGCTTTTATGGAACACTATCTAGCATAGAGTTACGTCGCGTCAGCTAATCAGTGAATTTACCGAACGAGGAAGAAGCCGTTTAAAAAACAAAACAAAGAAAAACCGGAACAGAGATTCGATGCTTAATCGTCGACCGGTTCAAATGTCCTCCTCTGCGTTCGGTCTAATTTGCATAATACATTTTTTCGTTAGAAATGAGAACGTGCACGTTTGGAAATGCTCTAATTTTACGACTAATCTTAATTAAAACGAGCGATTGCAAAAATTCTATGACCTTAATAAGTGGTATTATAGAAACGTTGAGTAACTGTTCTACAACATTTTCAACAATTCTCCCTTATACCCGCGTACCGTTATTTTTTTTTTTTCATTTTGTGCAAGAGAAATTTCACGTGTTAAGTATAACTAAGAAAATTGTTGGGCTGATTAGGTCGATCTGTTTATCATTTAATTGTCTGTTCACGAAATATCGTTATTCAGGGAGGAAGGTATATTTCATTGACCAAGGCGGATATACAGAGAAACAGAGAAATACTTTTGTAGGCTACTGTATCTAGTTGGTTAAGTAGGCGGAGAGAAGTAGGTGTAATAGGAATAAGTTTTATGGTTCTTTGAACGAATTCAAAGGCTTCGTGAATAGAATTGAGACTGTAACACTTTGTATTGCTAAAGCTGCAGAAGGTGTCCCATGCAATCGAGGCGAAATAGAACCTTTAAAAGTAATAGAACCGATTAAATGGTACCATTATTCGATCCGAACAAGATTCAGTTTGAATACAATACTCTTTCATTTTTCTGCGTATTTTAGGAAAGGAATATTTTATTTGTTCAATTTTATAACTACAAATGCACATTCGGTATTTTATAATCAGCTTTTCTTATTATCATATGCTCGAACCTTGAAACGAGCAACTCGAACTTAAAAAGGAAGAAACTTTCTAGGTTATTGATTCTGTCGACACATTTATCGGAATGTTACCGAGTGTTTTAACGCGCGTAATGCCTCCACTTAAAAGTTTTAATAGAAGAAGTAACTCCGAGATAGCTCGTCCGTTTTATAGAATGTTGGTTCAGGATATCGTTTCGATAACTTTGCGGCTAATTACTTCGTGCTAAAGATGGAGAGATTCTACTACTTCGTGTATCATTGGATATTACATAAACCTTTGCGATTTTTCATTTTTTTGTACTCTCTGTTTTCGTTCATTCACGCGTGTATTGAATGAAAGATTGGTGTATCGAGAAAGGGGGTAGGAAATTTTCAAAAAAATAATTGAAACCGTAGAAACACCCTCACATCATTCATTAGATATTTAGAATAAGAAGCATCGATTTTCAAGCAGTTATGAATTTTTTAACCATGAAGAAACTTACAGAATGCAAATAATATGCATAAGCGTACAGAATATAATTATTAATTGGTATACTTCAATTAAAATTCGATAAATTTACGGATTAAGTGATATCCATAAATTTTTATAGTTCAAATAAATGGTATCCATGTGTATTGTAAAATTTAGAGGATAAAACAAGTCTGCAGTTAGATTTCGCTTTTAGAATGACAGAATTATGAATTGGTATATTTCAAATTAAAATTCGATAAATTTACGGATTAAGTGATATCCATAAATTTTTATGTTTCAAATAAATGGTATCCATGTGTATTGTAACATTTAGAGGATAAAACAAGTCTGCAGTTAGATTTCGCTTTTAGAATGACAGAATTATGAATTGGTATATTTCAAATTAAAATTCGATAAATTTACGGATTAAGTGATATCCATAAATTTTTATAGTTCAAATAAATGGTATCCATGTGTATTATAACATTTAGAGGATAAAACAAGTCTGTAGTTAAATTTCGCTTTTATAATCGTAAAATCATTTTGTTTATTATAGCCCTTTAGTTGCTGCTGATGCAGTGTACTAAAATTTCGTGTAACCCTCCCCGGGATTAGTATCGACGTTGCACTACCTTTGATAATTCACTTAGGAAACATAGCCGTTGCTCAGATCCCTGTACTGATTCCCCCGTATCCGGATTATCGAATTACCGGGACTACTTTTAATTACCGGAATCGACCACGGCGACCTACATTTATGAAACGTATACCGTTGCCTTGTCTAAATGAAAGGGAGAACGACCGCGGTTGGCGATCAAAAATTTGATACGCCTCTTGTTATGTTCATTTATTTTATTGGCCAGTTAATTTTAGAGCAGCGTCAATGGAATTTTTTAATATTATTAACACACCTACCTGGCAAAGTATCTAACGGTTATTGGTGAATTATTTTTGAAAGCCATTATTTTAAGTACAAATTTAAAGTAAAGTTGCTAACAAAAATTTACGATGAAAAATATAAAATCCTACGTTAGAAGCACCACAATTTATTTTATTTAGAATACAAAGAATTCATTCGTAAATTCCACCATTAATTCTATTCGTTCTAGAAAAATGTTTTAATTAAGTTTACAAATTAAACAATTGAAATTGTGAAAAACTCTTTCAATCTTTGTTCCTCAGATTTCGTTTCTACCGATCGTTCTCTCTAACTTTGTTTAACAGTTAAGTCTATTGATGACAGTTTCCTTATCTATCACACAACATTAATGAGATTTTGTTAACGGTAAAAATTGCACGATAACTGTAGAGTTAGAAAATTATTTGAAAAGTGCCAGCGATTTGGTGAAAATGGCGTGACGCCTGTCGACAGCGAGATTATGCGAAATTAAGCGATCGAACAATGGCGAAAAGAAAAGAGACGTGGTACTGGCGAAGAGCTACCTTTAATTGCCCGGCAGTTATACAATCTCTGTCGGAAGGAGACGGTTTCTTTGGCACAATCGAGACGAACGAATTTCTTCTCCCGCGAGAGGATTGTTTCTCGTAATCGGACGCGGAACATAACGCGGGTAGCCCAAAGATCGATCCTCCACTTCCGGCTTTCGATGGAAACAGGTCGGGCATGCTCGAAGAAATTTCTTTGAGATGATTTACGCGTTAAGGCCAGACCCGCCGTCGTCGATGGAAAGTCACGATTTTATGTCGTTGACTTTAATGCTGACCGTTCACTTAGCATTTTTTCGCTATCGATGAAAGTTCTTGTGTTCCAACCGCGACGCCGATCGCCGACGATGCGATAATCGAAGAAACACGCTCGGAACACATCGATTTGCCCTTGGGCCGGTTGGAGGATCTTTAGAAAATTTCGCGAAATCATTTTTACATTGAAGGCTTGTATCAAAAATTTATTAACCCCTTAACACGTTGAACGCCCAGCATAAATCGGTGGAGTTTCTCCCAGGACCCAAACCCGAGACTCAGATTGTAAACAGCGCAATGTTATATTTACTTTATAATTTATTGTTACTTTATATCGTATATACTTATCATAATTGCGTTACAAATAAAATTAGTATAAATTACCTCCAAAATCTTCTTTTAATTAGAAAAGTGTCAACCGTTTACAAGAAACATAGCCGTCACCCAGATATGGGTGACGTGGCGTTCAACGTGTTAACCTACAATGACGGGCATAGCCCGCGTGCGATGATCGGGCCAAACGTAAATATTACGGGCCTAGTCCGCGTACGGTGATCGGGCCAGAAGTGAATATTATGGGCATAGCCCGCGTGCGATGATCGGGCCAAACGTAAATATTACGGGCCTAGTCCGCGTACGGTGATCGGGCCAGAAGTGAATATTACGTACAATATTTGATACGCAATTACACCTATCCCCCGATTTACACGGTACTCGGTTTACACGATTTCACTTTTACACGGTTTTTAAATTTGCAAAGTGATATCATACCAATCAAGAATAAAAGATTAAGAGTCTACGAAAGTGATAACAGTAACTAAATTTCTGGTTAAATTTTTTAATTTATATTTCTCGTTTCTATATGTAAAATGAATTACATACATATTATTATACCTTTATATTTTTGTCATTTTATAAATAGACAGTTATTTTTATGTTTTTAAGATATATTTAGTTTTATTTTACGTTGAAATAAATGACTGAATTATGCACATTTTAGTTTGTTTTCGATTTACACGGTTTTACGTATAAGAATCTACGATTTCGATTTACACGGTTTTCTAAGGAACCCATCTTCAGTGTAAATCGGGGGATAGGTGTACAGCAATGTCCCGAACGCTGCGCGAGCTTGCATACGATTTCGGCCCAACATCTTCGAATCTAAATCGTAGGTTAAGGGGTTAAAGGCGGAACAGAAACTTTTTCAACGCGATCACTTAGTGTTTTATTAAAGTTTTTAGAATCAAGTAGGGATATTTTATTTTCCTTGGAAAAAGAATTTTGTTGAGAATAATTTTCTCTATGTCTTGGGTAATCATGTTCCGAAAAAAGAAATATAAATTTTGCATTTTTAAAAGTGATTTCTAAGTATTGGTAGAGGTGAAAAACTTGAAGTATTCGAACGGAATTATGTTACATATTGCAGTTTTACGGTTCAATTTTCATTGCAATGTTCATAAACTGAAACTGTACGCAGTTTGAGTTGAAATTATAAAGAAGGATGATTTGTGGCTCGCAGAGGTAGTTTTCACGGTTTTTATAACTTTGGGAATTTTCTTTTTACAATAAGACACTGTTAACCTGGATTGAAAGGTATTTTGTGTCACTTTTTTCTTTAGGATATCCTAAGAATAATATGGTTTTGGCGTAAGCCTTTGCGCTTACTGATTTATAACCTCGTAAAAATCAGTCAGCCCCTGAAGGCCGTTGTGCACGGTGCACCCCCCACCACCGTGTTTAGACACATCGGTTCTGTCTTTTGTCTGGAGTCAGCTCCGCCCTGTTATTTCAAAGATAGAAAGCACAAACCGGCAGGAATACGTTCTTTGTCTGGAACACGTCTGGAAACAATCGAAACACGTAACCGTATTGTAAGACGAGGAAATAATACAGAATTATAGCCGCGCTATTAAGTAGAAAATGTCATGCGAAGAATATCTTGTGCAACATTTATTACCATTCTTCATGCTTGCGCTAAGATCATTATGAAATTACAGAGGGGGCAGAAAAATTAAAAAAAAAAAACAGATAAATTTAACCTATTAGGGACCAATGTTGCATCGAATCAATATTTTAAATTGCAATTTGTTCTGAATCAATTTTTCATCGTTGCATTTTGTTTTTTAATATTGCGATTATAAGAATTTGTGTATAATGAGTTAATGAAACTAAAAATTAATCGGCGGAAAATAAAAATTCTTGAAAGATCTCTAAATAGATAACTACAGTAGTGACTCTTGTATCTGAACCCCTATCATCTAAATACCTCAATGTTTTTCTACACAACACCTTAATTATTAAAAAACCTGCATGACCTAACATCTAAAAAAATACGGAATACTTAAATATTCGAACGATGTTCAATTTTATTGAGTTTCGTTTGAAAAATTGAAGTTTAATGCAAAACAAAGCGATCGTTATGTTATCCAAAATTTTTCCTTCTTAAAAGTTCGAATACAACAGTTTCTGGTATAATTGTGAAATGATTATGCCAGTTAATTTCAACCTCGCCACGTTGTATAGTACCAATAACCCCATCATTTTGAAGCAAACCGGGGGCAACGAGCGAATTGATTGCTCGCTGCAATAATAGATCCTCGTGACGGGAATCGTGTTGTCCTCGACACCACTGTACAGCAATAAACTTTTTTCTTCTGTCTGTCTCTTCCTCTCTCCCTCCCTCCCCCTCTGTCTCGCGTTCTTTTGCCAGACAAACGTGAATCCGGGAATCCCGATTTACAGGATTTACGGGCCGGATTAGAAGTCGGTCGTAAACGACGCCATAAGACTGGCCATGGTTTTTACAGGGAATAACGGAAGCCCTGGTGTATAACGACCATTGAGGCGCTGGCCCGTTCCAAAGAAAATGCCTATCGTCGATGCACTTTACGGGCCCGCATTGTGGTGGGCCCATGCGAATAACGATCGTGCCCAAGTCGCGTTGCCTGTTGCCATTTCACGAAGAATCCTGCGCCGGGTCGAAGATCGGGGGTCGCCTTTCGTATATCGAGCTACGAATGAAATGAACAAACAAAAAGAAAAAAAAGAACTATTGTTGTTGAGCTATCGTCGTCGTCGTCGTCGGTTCTCGTTGCGTCACGTTTAATGCTCGTCTAGCCTTTGGAGGATTCTTCGCTTTCTTTTGAGGATCAAACAACTTGGAATGCAAATGATGTAATCGTTAAGGATGTTTGAGGATTTTAACGGTGGAAAAAGTGTAGCCTCGAATTGAAATAATTTTTATTAATCATTTAGTAAATTTGGGTTCATAAAGATTGCTAAAAATGTTTGGGAATTTTTAGGGATGAAGAAGTTTAATTTGAATTGGAGTATACGTTTTTATTAATTTCCATGTGTATGCTTTTTTTTTTCTTTATTCTTTGTGACTGTAAAGAATGATCGGTGAAACTAACGATCAGGTGGATCATAAAACGATATGTGGTTCGTGTTTGGGGTACGATATGAAAGTTTATAATAGTAGACCGCTGTATGCCAAGATCGTTTGAAATATAGGCGAAACGTAGAAATTACATCATAAAACAGGACAATCAGTGATAATTAATACTCTTCTCTGCTCTTTAAGGAGCATGAGACTACGAGTGGAGAGATTCTCGATAAATTTTCCAGCATCCTATTAACAGAGTTCTGGTCCCTTGATTATCTTAGGAGGAAGCTCATTTCGGTGTTCATTAACGTATTCGCTCTGTTTCACGTTCCCAAAGACAATCTCGGTTAATACGACGAAAAAGCATGTCTCAGAACTTCTGATCTACGCCGATTTTTAATTGGAATTTCCTTTTTCTTACCTTAACACGTGACTTCATAGGACATACATCGATTATTCGAACCATCGTTCGACGAAAATTTGATCGAAAAAGAAAAGAAGGATACGCGTAGAATATCTTTTTAGAACTACCGCGTATGCAAATTTGATAAAAGTTAACACTATTCCTACTGACACTTCACGTATACCTATTCCTACCGCGACATTCCCACGTAAGACAGACTACAAATTTTTCTCAAAAAATGAACAATGAAAAAAAGAAGTGAATATTAAAAAAATGTATTATACGTATATTTGAGAGAAAGTCTAAAGTTTAACACTAGAACTACCGACGATTAAAGTGTATTTATTTGCATGGAAGAAATCAAATTGAAAATTGCATGAAAAAATACCGAATATATAGAAAATAAATCTTTATTTATACCTCGTGCAGAAAATCATAATAAATTTTAGAAGCTTTATCACATTGAATTTATAAGGTTGCTATGAGTAATCACCAACTGGTCATTTTGATTGGTTTGGTAGTTCTAGTGTTAAAGGCGATTCAATTACGTTGTATCAATGAAATTTTAATCGAAATTTTAAAAACGGTCATTTCACCGGTTGTGGTAGGAATAGTGTTAATGGATCGAAGACTCGAGAAGCTGTTTTTACTGAAACAGTTTTCTCGTTTTCTCTGTTAGTTCGCGTAATCAAGAATTCTCTTGTATTTTCAACGGGTCGCGGTAGCAGCGTCCACTATTTTCAGTTCATAGCAATCGTGTTAACTCGACGACATAACGGTGTCAAAAGGTATCTAACTTATTCGACGAGATTGCAGAGACGTCGTCTCGTGATGGCGGAAAGCCGTAGAACGGGAATTCAACGGAGCGTCACGTCGAATTCCATCGTCGAGAAATCAGGTTGATCAGGAGTCTTGAAAATTTCTGGAATTTCATAAATTTCGACGCCTCCCCGACTCCTCTTGGCCGTTCGTTGTCGCATTAACGCAGAACATCCATCCCAGATTGCTCGCGACATCGTTTTCTTTACAAAATTGTGCCCCGTCATCGAAGCTCGTCACAGATTAGCGTTGTGAAACGAAGAGGACGATTCGAGGAACGCAGATGTTGTTGTTGATTAAAAAGACAGCAGATGGATTATTTATGGACACGGTTGAGGAGATGCGTGTGCGTTAAGGTGTGCGAGCGTACAATTTGCACAGGTGAAATTACAAGATGGCGCCCGAAATCGATGGAAGCCACCAGATGTACATCTTTTGCGGTATAAATTCGTACGGTGTATAAATGTTCGCGAACAAGCACTCTTGCGCAGTTTTGCTTGACACTGTACACACATTTTCTCTTTTTTTCAACCGTGCAACATTACAAGACGTCCATTATACACATTGTAATTACCATTACAAATCGACGTTACATAACGTTATACCACGGTAACGTGCAAAAACATACGGTTGAACAGCGACTTATAAATAAACATATTCTCATCGAATCACTAAACACAGACACTCGGAATCGAAGCGCGACCAGAGTATCCACTCGTTTCGAACTAAATACAAAAAGATCTCTTCGGTGATCATAAAATTCAGTATAAACAACGTTCGACGTCATCCTATTTGCACGTCAAACACATTGAGTTACACAATTTTAACTTCCGACAAGTATAGCCTTAGCTTCTCTAGTTTTTCAACACAAATACCATACATTGACACTGTTTTCCGTGATCATTCATATATTTCCATGGTTTCTTTGAACGTTAGGTGTCACGACTATTCTATAGCACTAGAATTCGATTTGATGCAAAAAATAATAGTGACGGTAAATTGAAAAAATTTTGGAATACAGCCTTGAACATTACAAATGATAATAATATTAACAGATGAGATGCGACATATACTGGCTGTCGGTCAAAAGTTTAAAAGCTGTAGCAGTCATATTAACCCTCTATGGGCCCGTGTAACTTTCAATTCACATGCTAATTTATTGACATTTTAACAAATAATTTGTTTTTTTTTCATGAGATTGCGTATAAGTATTAATTATATAACGTTCTATAATGTAAAATTGTTTAAACTGGACAATTTTCTTCATCTGCATATATAGAATTATAATTATTGATTTTCCGTTCCATCAATTTTTCTATCTAAAAATTTTCTAAAAATTCGGCCCATAGAGGGTTAAATCTCTCCTTTCATGATTTGCAATTAGCCCTTTGCACTCCGTTGTCCCCTCTGAGGGGACATTAGAATTTATTAATGATTCCGGGAAATCAACTTATCCCAGCGCAACCTTTTCAGAAATTCATGTTTCTGCGAAGGTTTCTGCTAAAATGGCACAAGATATTAAATCAAAATATGGTACAGTTACCAAGATATATAAAAAAGAATAGTGATCTTGAGGAACCGAGAATACGTCCATTCAATATGTCCGAGATGACGCAAAGGGTTAATATTGTTGTCGATAGCAGTTTCACGTGTTTCGTACACTTCTTATCGAAGAGTTTTTCAAGATATCATCATCATCATAAATTACTTCTTCATGAAATGAAGTTCCTTGAGTTTTTATGACGATTCCAAGTTTTCGATCGTCATAAACGACACCTTGAACGCGCCTTTCTCCGAAGTCAAATTCTGGGTCGTTCCAAGGGTTAATTGCTATCCGTTCAAGATGTGAACAGAGCGTAAACTAAACAAAAGGGTCATCCTTGAAGAAGATTAACCCAGTAACCTCGATTCCTGCCAAACTGTTCGGGATCTTCATCGATAGCCCGAAACCGGTCTTCGCGATACTTCGATAAAAGCGTATTCTCGTCGATGAAGGACGATAATAGCGCGAGATAACGCCAGAACAGTGGCGTTACATAACGAGGAAAACGTACTGAATAATGGAACGTAGCGGCGTAGGACATCAGAAAAACGGGCTTTGTCGACGATCAAGTGCATAGCACGTCTTGGAAAAAACATGGATGCTAAAAATCCGATCCGGATGTTCAGTCGACTTGACTACAAATTATACGATTATAAAAAAAAAATCACAAATCGAGGAGAAGATCGGCAAATGTAATATTGTTTCTCCATTTTTTGACATCATCGTAATCTTTATTATTATCGACCATAATCGTGTCCATGAGTATGTATTATAAGTGGACCGCGAATTTTTATGCAAGTTCATGATTTCAGAAGTGTAGTTAGAAAACTGGATATTTAATGGAAATTTGTTTTACACGTAAATATGGTAATGATTGTTACAATTTGAGTATTTTGTGCAATTTTGCATACTGTGCGTGTTAGACAAGTCCATAAAAATCCGTAATTAGAGAAGTGCGATGGAATGAAATGAACTCCAGTGTTAGATATTTGAAAAATGGTTCGATTCCAATTCGAATGATAAATGTTTGGAATTTTACAAATTTTAAATGTATAAAATTTGTTTTATACATGAATAGTCTGGGAAATTTTCACCTCTATTAAGTATATTAAATAATAATAATATATTAATACATTAAAGTATCCTATCTGGCATTTTTCGTTTTTCAAGACGTAGAGAAGTATTCAAGATTCTTATTTTTTCTGCAAAGTTAAGAAATCCTTTCTAATTCATTTGTACTAACTGTTTTCCAACTGATCTTGCTAGTTAAAAGCAATCGAGCCTTCAATTTTCTCGGACATTTCGAATGTCAGATAAGATATTTTAGCTCGAGAAGACGATGTACTGTTAACAAGCTTGTAATCTCGAATCGACTTCGATTATTACGCCAGAGAAATGTGTACGCGATCCTGTATCGCGAGAATAAACGTTATCAGGCCGAATTGTCAGCGAGAACACGATTGCTGGTCGAAGAAAATAGTGGAAGATTATCCGTTGGAAATTCAGGAAACGATTAAGGGCGATTGCATAGCGTTGAACAAGTTTCTGCTTATAGGAAATACACAAGGTCGGCCTGTGAGAGGCCTAGATAAGATACACGGCGAGGGAAACTATCGACATTAGCACGCTTTTGTATTGTCTAACATGGCGTCTGCGTTTAATCGTGGCGAACACGACGCTCTGTTCGATAAGAGTGGTGTCGTATGGAGGATGGACCGAGAAAAAACCTTTACTCGTATTTTCGAGAATTAATTCGGCAACAGTTAACCCTTTGAGTGCTACGGACGCATATATGCGTCTGACAGAAGCTGTTTGTAGGGACTATGGACGCATATGTGCGATTGTCAATTTTTGTTTCCTTCGCCTTATGACCTTTTCCGTGGCCACACATTTCAGCGTTAACCTTTTTAGTGTTGACGAAAGATACTCGTAGGGACCATGGACGAAAATATGCGTTTGTCAATCTTTTCGATTTTTCTCTCATAATCGACTGATTGTCAATGTACGAATAATACTCCGTCTCCAGCGATAGCGCGTCGTCTCCTCGAAGTGCTTAGGCCAAAAGTATTCAGCAGTCAAAGGGATAATTCGACGTTTATTCGATTTCGTTTTCTTTTTTGTATTTGTACTTTTCTACTGGGCGGTTTCACCATCCCTGCTCTCGTTCCGCAGGATTTAGCTGATTTCTACACTTTCTGGCTTGGTTTGTTCTTTATGAAAGTGGTTATTAAAATGAAAATTACTGGCGTTGTAACGGCAGACTTATCTATCTGCAGACGATCGCAAAAATCTGCCGACAGGTTGAAATGAAAGCAAGGGTTTTGGATGTTTTATGGAGCTCGATTCATTTATCAGTTATAATTGGACGGATCGCGAAGGAATAATTAGCATTTCTTATATTATTATTATTAATTTGTCCATGGTAGCTGTATATAGATTTCTAGAAGGTTGTGTCTTCACAAATATACGGGACAAATCGTTTTCATAAAACTTGTTTAATTAGCTCTCTTAAAACATTTAAAGCCTTTGCATTTTCGTTTCAAATGTTTACAATTTGCTAGACGTGTATGATGCTTAAAGTTTTGTGACCGACTGTACGTACGTACACTGTACAGTTACAGTTTTACCGGAATAGGTCTTGTTCCGATTGTAATTATCTAGGAAGCACAATGAAAGTTACGTGCGTAATCTGATGAAGTTTTATGGGTTTATGGTTCTTAGCAGAGCGCCCATCTTTTTTCCTCTTTACAAACATGGACGCACAATACAAATACTTACCTAGTTCCTCGGTTAAGTGTCACTCGTGTCTTAAAATAACACAAGTAACTAGGTCATCGACACAAAAATTATTCAAAAAAAAAAAAAAAAAGATGTTCTAACTCTCCCATTTGTTCAAAGATTAAAAAAATCCAAGGCTGAGAGAGTCTCCATCTGAAGGAGTTGAAATCGTCTTAGAAAAATATGGAAAAGTCCGCTTCGAAACGGGAATTCTGAAATTGGAGAACGATTTAATTCCTAACGGTTACCGTGAATAAATTGAAAACCGAAATTCTGGGCGAACGGGATAATAGGCAAATGAGTTACTCAAACGATCGAGATGCTTTTTCCTCCCCCTCCGCCCCCCTGTCCCTTTCGGTTGTTCCTCCGCATCTAATTTGCAGCACTCCTTTCACTCTGCTCTCTCGAACCGCTCTCGGGGCTAGGCAATACCGATCGCCTGTGTGTGCGCACACTCACACGCAGCCAGGTGAATCGTTAAAATGTTAAATACGACGACGAGATTGCGAAACAGCCCCAGCATGACGAATTGCAGATGGTGTCCGTCGCTAGGTGACATTTCTGGTCCCTCGCCTACGCGTCTTCGAAGCGACCTGGCTTTAATCCCTCCTCCACCCCCGTTCGAGACCCCATAAGTCTTCGATCGCGGATTGGCAATTAATATTTGTGATAATTAAGCTTACTGTTATTTATAGTGATTAAGAATGCTGAGAAAAGTGAATGTTTACAGTGGGGTATAACACGCATACCGTATGGCGATTATAAAAATTGAATGATTTACGGTAATTTGCAGCCATTATTATGATTGGTACTAATTAAAATTGTTGGATAGGTATTGCAGTGGTAGTAATCGTGGGCAATTAAGTGTTGATCAACGAAAATACCTTTCTGTCGTTACGAAATGATAAAATTGTTGTAGGAATTCATAGGGGGATGATTAAATTCACAAAAACGCTGACCTGTATTGTGTTAATTTGGAAAGGGCATTGTAAATATTTTATTGAAGGGTATTGCAAAACTTTGATGGAAAGCACCCGTAAAATGGCAGTTATCCGTGGAAGTTTAATTGGAAGGGAAAGTATTTACAATGTAGAAGTTTCTACTAATAACATTGCAAGAAATTCCAGTGTAACGTTGTAGTGGCACATTCTTCTCTGCCAATGAAATCGAAGGCAAGTTAAAGCCTTCTAGTGGGTTGGAGTAGAATTGTTCAATAGATAGATTCTAGAGTTAACGAGGATTTAAGCTCCTTTTAAATGGAACCGTGTGATTTCGTTGCTTTCGTTTATTTTCATGCGAGTTTGAAGAGAAACTTAACGCTATAACTACCAAGACCGATCAAAATGACCAATTCGTAATTTTTCATGGAAACATGGTCAATTTATTTGCGATGCCTACCACCATTGAAAATTCACCCTAACTTTTACTTCAATCGTCATGGTTTGTTTCTCCTCGTACTGGGTATTTTTTAAATATAATTTTCCGTTTGATTTCTTCGTTACAAACAATATATAATTATACCCTAATCATCATCGGTAGTTGATAGTGTTAGCAATGCAGTTTTCCGAATTAATCGTTCGCTAGATGTTCCCGCGATAAATACAAAGTTGAATGTAAACGCGTAGATACGGTTAATCGTTTCCGCGCCATAATTTGAAAACGCTAACTAATATCTGCGTGATACCATGCGTGAGAAAATATCTATCTAAATTCCTGAAAGCAATTTAACACTTTACCGATCGCTCGTGGATCAACTTATTCCTGACCGGTTCACTTTGCAGGGGATGCATCATTAACCCTTTAAGTGCTATGGGCGCATATATACGTTCGACGAAAGTTGCTCGTAGGGACTATGGACGAATAAATGCGCTTGTCAATTTTTGTTTTCTTC